>APFE031103410.1:0-13130 GCA_000404065.3 Pinus taeda | reverse complement strand
GTGTAATAACAACAAAAGTTTTCCTACAGATAGAGGATAGGGGGCCTCATTAAGAGCCAACCTACCATGTTCATAAGGATGTAGCAATGCGACATTCCCACTATGGCCACCACACCATGGTTATGATCCATTGGATGACTAAAATATCCTTGGAACAGGAGGTCTCATCACGAGTTGACCTGATCATTTTTGCTACTTCCCAGTGAATGGCAGTGTGGTCATATGGTTACCATGCTAGCACATTGATATCTTCTATAGAAACAAAAATGGAATTCTCCAACTATAAATTGAGGATCCTAGCTCATATGGGTTGAAAAGCAACTCTGTCGAGGCTATGGACGCTTGTTGGCAACAAAAGCTCTACTTATGGTATTGAAGTTCTATTTTTAACATCAATAATTATTATAATACCCTCTTCTTACTTTTCTTTTTATTAGAAGAATTATTTCCCTAATTTCTCCCTACCTTGAATCTTTATGCATGAGCTAATGTTTTTAATCAATCATATCATTTTCAGTCAGAATATCATCAACAAAGCATCTTTTTCTTGCATATTGTTGTCCTTTTTCCTTACTGCATAACCTATCATCAAAAAAAGCATCTTGTCTCTTATCAATAACCATCATTACACACCTCGCTTTCATTATATCCATACCTTTTACAATGCTTTAATTAATATACGTACTTTGTCTCATATTAATGCCGTATCTTTCACCCTTGTATGTTGCCATCAAAACAACATTTCCCCGTCCATTCGGTCATAGGCGACCTCTCATCTTGAAGGAGGGAGGGGACCTCCATTACACTCGTGCATGTGTTATAAATGTTTTATTGGATTTCATAGGTTGATATTATACTCTATGATCATGCGGCATGTGGCAAAATAATAGTCCTCGAATTAATTAATTCTCATAGAAATATCATTTAACATTGTAAAATGTAGCTGTTACAACTACTTGCTGTTCTATCTCTTTGTCGCTGTTTGTTGTTGTGTTTTCTCCACTACACTAATCCTTTGCAATAGTAGGAAGAACTCAAGCATTATGGGTGGTGAGACAGTGCGCCGAGAACCTTTAGTGCTGGAAGTCTCCGACATAGCCAGGGAAATTCTGGTCCGCGCAGGGTGGATATCATGTTTCACAAGATTTCATCTCCCTAGTGAGGTAAGACCATGACAACTCAAACTTTTAGCTGTTTTAAAACTAAAGATCACTGTTAACCTGCCATCTTTCTTGAATTCATTCCGGCATGATATTGCTGATAGAATAAGACGGGCTAGGCACCCTGAAACCGTAGTTAGCTACCATGGATTGATTAGACTAATTGTTATCCATAACCTTGTTCAACAAAATTTAACTTGGGATGCTCTCATAACGCCCCTGGATATTAGTCAAACCCTTGTAATCCAAAATCCTGCAATCTTGGAGATAAGCCAGGAGAGCCTTGCTCCGAAAAGGAAAAGGACTACCCGCTCAAACATTGAACCACATAAGTGTAAGCGCTTTATAAGGTTAAATCTAGCCCAGAGAATGTATGTAAATCCACAAGATAGCGCTGAACAACCTGCGAAACCATCCAGACCAATTAGTATACGGGACTCTAAGTTGGAACCAGAGGAAGAACTTGAACAAGGGGAAGGATGTCATTCAGAATCAGAACCTGGGGAAGAGGCCAATTCAGAACAAGAACCCGAGGAAGAGGATAGACCAGACTCAGAGCAAGAAAGGTCACAACACTTTGATGATGAACTGGAAAATGAAGAAGAGCCTCCTCAAACATCAATCATGAACCCCCATAATGATATTTTGCAAGATTTTGAAACAGGGATGGCTCAGGTCCTAGCAAATCTAAATGCATACATGTAACTTGGAGGATCACTTGATCCTAACCTAATGGAAGTTCAATCTACAGAAGATTCTAGGCATACATAAATTTTGCCTTCTTCAAAAGCAATAGACCAGGAAAAGGAAGCAGACATAGAAGTTATTCATGAATTCGACAACTATTCTGGTGACATAGTTCTATTGGAACACAACCATGATAAAAAACAGGAATCTTTAGATACATAAGCTATTGACAAGCCTGTTAGTGTAAAATATGCTCCTCGAAAGAGGCAAGTAGCCAGAGCAAAACTAAAGAAGCTGAGACACAAATACCAAAATCTTTAAAAGATAGTTAAAAGGCTACGTCGGAAGATTAAAGAAACTGCAAATGGAAAAGCCTAGAGCACTACTCCTGAGGTAGTCTCTGTTGCTATGAAAACAGAAATATGTAAGGGTAGGCCAACAGAAACCCAAACTGAACTCATTCTTACTCAAACAAAAGCCACCTAGGAAAATTTGCATGCAGACTTAGTGGATGCAGTCATTCAGATGGAGGGTTGGTCCTCCCATAATAAGGAAGTACAAATCGAGGAAATATCCTCTCGTAGCATAGGCACTCAGATAGAAGAGCAAGCCAAGGATATCCTGTCAAGCAAAGACACTATTCTTCTAAAGCTACATGAAGAACTGATGCAAGCCCAACTTGCTCTAGAACGATGTGAACAAGAGATAGTTCCCCTACAAAAATATCAGGAGTTGCAGAAACAGTTTAGGGAATTAACCATAAATGAGAATGGGACTTTTGATAGGTTTAGACAGGAAGAAGAAAAGCTGAAGAAGGTGAAGACCAAGCTGGACAAAGCTAGGAATCAGATAGACACCATTTGCTTGCTATATTTGGATGTCTTGACATGTAGGTCTCCTGCTACAAATTATGCCCTGTTCTTATTAGAACGATACTTATTATTAAAGATTAAAGTGGTAAGAGATGGCAAGCCAATCGAATTAAAGACAATTGAAGATTTTATAAGTTATTGCAAGGAACATGGGGCAAAAGTCCAAAGGATTCTTTGCAAATTTTATCTGCGTAATTTCATATTAGAAGAAGAAGTGGATAAGAACCCTAGCCCTTTTGTTGGAGATATTCAATTCCCGAATTTTATCTTTTGTAGTTAATCAACTTAAGTGGTTTAAGGCATGTAATTCATTCCAAAGATAGGAACACAGGTTGGATCTCTGGGTAAGGAGTGAGCCTATTCACCCTTTACAACTATTTGCTAAACATAAAAGGCTGATGACACAAGAAGGTGTGATTCAAATTTTAGGGCCCATACATAATGAAATTGTACAGAAAGGAACAACATAATTCCTCTCCATCCAGGAAAGATCCTTGACTGCATCCAAAATGAGATGGACGGTCTCAACTAACAATGTTAAGGAAAGAGAACAATTTAATTATGGGAATTTCAAAACTGCTGTGAGCCGGTTAATCACATACAACAATCTTATCTTGAGGGAAGGGCCTTATTGGTTGGGATGTCGATTTAGGTGTCCCATTATTTGGTATCCTCCTGAAGGGTATTAGTTTGACTATGAGTTACCTGAGAGACACGAATAGGCATCCTTTACAAATCTGGCACAACATCACGATTTCAGGCCTGATAAAGAAACCTTTTCTCCATCTTACTCCTTAACTACATTACATTGGAACTATTTATTTGTCATGAGGACATGAAAAAAGGTAAGTAGGGGAGTATGTTGAGCCTTGCAATAGGTATGTATTTACTCTTGATTACTGTCTTTTTCCTCCTTTCTTATCCATTTTGTGCCATGATATAATAACGTATTGATAGGATTTTGATAAGGAATGAATGAAACCACTCTTGATATGATCTGACCGACCAAACTAACTCTCATTACCTTTTATGTAGAAATATAGTAGATGGAACAGTTGTTATTCCAAATTCAGAACAACAAAAGCTAATAAAGGGAAATGAGACACGTTATGTGTGGTCGAACCAAGGAACGAATCAAGAAGACTAGTGCAAGATAGAGGAATTGTCTGAAGATAGCATTTAGGGAATCCCTCAGGATTCCCTGATCCTGAGGGATCACATTTATCTTTTTCCTTTTGACTATAAAAGGGAAAATTGAAGAGGGATCTCTCATCTTTTACTTCGATTGTAATTTTAATTTATAGAAGTGTGATTCTTAAGAACAAGATCGTATTGTAATGACAAGTGACTGTGATGATTAATATGCAACTTGCATTGCTGTTCATTCAGATATTCTAAAATAGCTAAGCAATATTCGTTGGTGGCTCGGGCTCGGTCTCTGGTGGATCTTGCTGTTGTTCCTTGTTTTATGATTTTTCCGTTTCTTGCAAGTTTATTATGCTTTACAGTTTTGTAGTTGATTTATTAATGCACAATCCTAGTTGGTTTTATTTAATTCATATCATGGATTGAATTAGTTATCAATTAAATTATCATTTTTGGGTAATTAAAGAATAGATCATGATTAATTAAATGATTTCCTTCTATCCAGTAGTTTAAGTTCAGCTGAAAGGGCTCAGTTAATGCTATGGTTCTCTCAGTTGATTACCATTCGAATTTGGTTGATTAATATTGAATTATGGTTTTGTTTGAGATTGAGTCATGATGTTTAGATGAATTATTTCCCTTAAATATACAAGCTTGAGATTTATGATTGCATCTGTTTAATCTTGTATTGAATTTAATAACTTATGTTAAAGCATTACTCTTTGGATTTATAACTTGCACATATTGTGTACACTCTAGGAACAAAATGACTTACCCGGGTTGATAATTAATGTGAGGTAATTAGGAGTTTTAAAAGACGCCTTTTAGCACCCAACAACATTCAGGGTGTGATAGGACAAGTGCACCCATTTGGGTTGGTTCTTCGCTCCATAAGCCTGAGCCCATTTGGGAAAGTGTGTGCGCAAATCATCCTTCCAATCATACTTATCTGTCATTCATACCTTTGGCTTCGCAAAGTGTGTTCTTGTCATCCTCCTACATTCGCGCAATCATCAAAGCTATCCTAATGTGTACCCCACCATTGTGCGGGCGTAGCACGCAGTGCCTAGTCTAAAGCCTGGAAGAGCTAATTTTTTGGTACATTCCTCTCAAATGCATCCAAAAATATATCTACATCATTCAGGCCATCATAAGTGGGTATATTTCTTACCTCTGACAAACATAACGTAGCAACCAGGTCATCATGTTACAACTCAGTGTTGTTACTTCATGTAACCGATTCTGCCAGCGCTCTAATTCTTCATTAGAGACCGAGGTGTAGGAACTCTCATGATACCATGTAATTCATCCATCTAATATTGGATTCACCCAATCTTGGTCTCGCACTATTATATTATAGATACGGTCCAGATTTTCATTGCTCTCATAATCACAGACTTGTTCAGTATAGTGTGATCCTTCAGCAGGATCTAGGGGTACTATTACGTAGAGCGATTTCTTGTCAAATATCATATTTCACTTCTTTAGGTTGATTACCCCATTCATATCAGTAGCCCAATCAATGCAAAGGAGCACAGGGTAGGGGTTGTTGTCATCCACAATTTCTATTACCTCAAAGTCAGCCAACGCGCTTGCACCTTCAATAGCTATAGTCACCCCTTGTAGCCGCCCCATGGGGATGATATTTTGTTGATTCGATATCCTTAGGTGAATCATAGATCACTGCAATGCAGGTCTTCCCATCCTTTCCCAAGTCTGCTTCAGTAGGATGTTCGCGTTTGACCCCAGTTCCAAAATAATCTGATCCATTTCGTATTCTCCTATTTGTGTGGTCAGCCTCATCTCTCATCCTGTCCTTGTTTTATGCTTACCAATCTTTCGTACCACACGCGGCTCACCTGGAGTGTTTTCGACGCATCTATTTATAAGATCTTGTAATCCCTTCACGGCCTTGTTATCGTGCAACAGCTTCATGCAGGTCTGTAGAAAGGTCGTAAGCATAAGGGGGTCCATCTCCTGATCAGGATTATCCTTGCTCCCTGAGGTGGAGGCATCAGCGAAGCTCTTCTTTGCTTCCATGAATGTTTCGCGTGCGTGCTCCAAATCAAATTTAGCCTCCTTTGCTAGAGCTTTGTGAACCCATTCACTGCCTTCAGACAATTTCCCTTTATCATCCCCTGTTGCAATTCCACTTCGGAGCACTATATTCACATTCGTGACCTCTTCGCGAGGCTCAAACCTCATCATTTGTAGGTTTTGCATCAACTGAGGTGGTAGTGCCCCTTTGTCATGTATCCTTGCTATTAGCGTAGGACAGTCCTCCATTTCATGATCAAACAGAGTGCAATATTTGCTTGACGGACGTGTTGGGTTAGTGAAATCACGGGCGTAGTGTCCTGGTCCTCCGCAATTGTAGTAGATTAGTTATCCCCGACCTATGCCAAGTCCTCCTTTGCTTCGACCTCGTCTGCGCCCCTGAAATCCTGCTCGTGCCATCCCTATGCTCTGGTTAGGGGGCCGTGTTTTTTCCTGAACCCTATAAGCAGGTGTTCTATGCATCATCAATTCATAGTTTCTGCAGTTGCGCTCATCATGCCCTACTGACCTATAGAAGTTGCAGAACAATTGTTGTGGTGTTTGTACAAACTTCTGCAACAAATGACAGTTATCCATCATATGTTTTCCTACTACCTGACATATAGTGCACCACACTGTAGGCCCCATGCTTGGTCTTGTTTGAGTTTCCAACCTCAAAGGCATCGGTCCCCCTCCTGTAATGTAGTTCGTAAAGACCGGGAAATAGTCTTTGTCATGCCCCTGACCCTGCATTTCATGTACCATACCTCTTCGCACACCTCTGGTCGAACTATTTTGTCCTGCTTCAAACTTTGCATCTCAAGGAACAGATTTTGCAACTGTGCATGGATCTACTGAACCCCTAGATTCAAATCCTGCATTGGTGTTTCATGCAATCTCATTGCAATCTCCAAGGCCTCTACCTGAGTCGTTATCTTCTGTTGTTACTGCACAACCCTCAGGTGTGGTAGGAGCGAAGCCACGAGCCATTCACGGTGTTGTCCATCTGTTAAGTTCATATCAGCTTCGCATATGTGACACTTCAATATTTGATCTAATTCCAAAGGTGTCTCGCTTGGTTTCATCACAATTTCCTGGAACCCCACAATCGATTGTGCCTTAGATTTAGGCCTACTGAATTCTTTATTCAACGTGGTCTGGATGTCTTCCACTCCAACGGTTGGGTTATCATTAGAGTATTTAATGTACTAGGTTAGCGCGTGATCCTGCAGAGCATTAACCAGTGTTGCCTTCTTCATGTGATCATTTGTGACGCCCTAAGCTTCCCATATAACTTTCACGACGAACCAAAACTGGTTCGGGTCCTCATTTCCCAAGCCTTTAAACAAAGGAAACTTCACTAAATTTTCCATACTGAACTACGCTGGAGGTGGAGGCGGTATGGGTGAAGTCGCAGGTGATGGTGGTGAAGTTGGAGGTGGTGTGGGTGGAGGTGGAAGTCGTGGGAATCCTTGTCTTATTAATTGAATAACACTTCACGGAGAAGCCTACGCTACTCCCTCTTCATCACCCAATGGAGGTGAAACCAATGGATTATATTCAGGACCCTTTCTTCCTTCGCTCCTGTAAGTTTTTCCACTTCGCGTAGCTACAAACATCAAGGTAGCTACATAACCCATTTTTTGCATAATAACATCTTAATCTAGGTATTCAAAGGCTTCAAGTACTTACCTCGTGGACCTTTGAAAAAGTGCTTCTCCGCCTCGCTATAGCTGACTGAGGTATCGACCATGAATTCAATCGCAAATCCTCCTATGATGCGATTGAGCCAATGATTGACAGTGCAGGAGGTCTTATCCTCATATGCTTCCAATCTTTGTACTAATTCTAGGGTCCAGACAATAGGACCGTCAAGTCTCCACCTTCCTTTGCTATCCGCTAGCTTCACGATCCACTCGTATAGCTCAATCGCAAAGAAACAGAAAAAGATCTCATGGATTTCTATATAAAGGTACCTGTCCAGCCATTGTTCCTTTGTCAGTCGCAGGTTTTTGTTCTCTCGCGCCACAAATTCATGGATCTTCCTATTCAACCAGTCATCGATCTCTTTCTTAGTTGGATTCTAGTGATACAACATCACACATCTCTTATGCGGATTCTGGTTCTAGCAAAGGAACCATTTTTTGGCTGCGTGGGGCCTAACCTAGGTTTAGTGTTAGTTAGCCAAACAAATCCCTACACTATTGGCCCGTTTGGCATCAGCCCGCAGAGCGCGGATCGAAGTCTCACTTGAAGCAATATGGGGGGATGCTGGAACCAAGTTTCCGCACCCTGAGATGGTCGTGATGTCGGTTTATCCCTTCTGTTCCTGCATTCACGCAAGTCTTCAAGTTCTAGGCCTTTGTCTATCTAGCCCTTTATTACGCCGTTCAGTACCTCCATGAAGGGGTATGCTTGACCTTCACGTAGCCCTGACCTGTAGTTCAGGTACTTTCGCGTTTCTAGGGTAGCGTATTGTGTAGATTCCCAAATTATCTTAAGTGTCTTACTTATCTTGTTAAACAATCACAGTTAGCATCGTGTAAATAGATATTCTTACTTGCATTCAATTAACCAACGTACTTACATACATTCACGCATCGCATAAGCATTGTAGATGAAATTCATACATAATATGACAAGATGCATTAATAGGAAACAAAGATATAGAATTTGTAGAATGCTTCTCTTTATTGGTATCTTCAGATGATTACAGACTCTATCTGCCTTGCACACACAACTATAGGGGTTCGCGCACTTACCTACAGATTTCTACCCTAGGCCTCTGTGCACTTAGCTGCAGAGCCTCTACCTACACTACACCCAAAACTTAGACTTCTTTAAAGACTTCCTCCTTATTGCTCAAGACTTTTTACTTCCTCCAAAACTACTTAGAGCTTACTTAGCTTTCTTTACAGTCGACTTTACACTTTATAAAATAAGGGCGGATAACCCTTTATGACTTATGACACTTCACGCTCCGCAACCACAAAATACAGAGACTTTACAACTTTATTACAAAAATTTACCCAAAACATGGGCTTTTAGCTCCAAAACTATCCTTGGGGGATCCCATTCCCAACACTTTTCAATGAGACGTTAGAGGTTTTCTTGGTTTCACTAGTTACTATAGAAGATTCATAGAAAACTTTAAAAAAATTACATCCCCACTTTTCAAACTGCTCACAAAAGATTACGAATTCAATTGGAATTTTGATTGCCAAAAGGCCTTTGAAACATTAAAGGAGAAAATCTCTAAAGCACCCATTCTTAGAGGACCAAACTGGAAACTACCTTTTCACATTTCAATTGATGCTTCAGACACAACTTTAGGAGTTTTACTAGGACAAAAGGATTTAACTCCTTATGCCATTTATTACACCAGTAAAAATTTGACTCTTGTAGAGTTAAATTACACTATAACAGAAAATGAGTTTTTAGCTATTGTCCATGCCATCAATAAATTCAGACATTACATTACTGGATACGAAACTTTTGTACATATAGATCATTCTGCAATTAGGTACTTAATGAATAAACCTGTCACTAATGGCATAATTACAAGATGGTTATTGTTGTTGCAAGAGTTTAACATCACTATTTTGGAACGAATTGGGAAACAAAATACAGTTGCTGACTTTTTGTCTAGGATTCAAAATGATAATAATGATGTACCTGTAGAAGACAATTCTCCCGATGAATATCTTTTTGTAGTATCTACTAAATCACCTTGGTTTTCATATATTTCTAATTATTTGGCCATATGGAAGTTACCATCATATTTATCTCCTCTAGAAAAGAGGAATTTAATTCAAATCACTGCATCTTATTCATGGATAAATGAAGAATTGTATGAAACAGGGCCATATTTGATCATTTGAAGGTGTGTTAGAGAAGATGAAGTACCAGAGATATTGAAAGATTGTCATGATGAGCCATGTGGAGGACACTTCGCTGACAAAATAACTTCCTACAAATTCCTTCTCTTAGGATACTATTGGCCTTCCCTTTTTAAGGATGCCAAAAAGTACGTTAAGAGATGTGATAGTTATCAAAGGATGGGGGAACCTATTCCCTCTGATGAAATGCCTCTATAGCCTCAGGTGCTTATTGATCCTTCTAAAAAATGGGCTCTGGATTTTGTTGGTCTAATCAATCCACCATCCAGACAGAAAAGGTACATTCTTGTTTGCATTGATTATGTTACAAAATATGTAGAAGCTAAATCACTTCCTTTTGCTACTGAAAATGTTGTAGTTTCATTTCTTTTTGAGGATATCTTTACTTGTTTTGGTATCCCAAGGGAAATTGTAATAGATCAAGGTACTCAATTAACATCCAAGTTGGTACAAAAGATAATGGAGGAGTTCAAAATCAAACATCGGAAGTCCACTCCATATCATTCTCAAGCAAATGGACAAGTGGAGTCCACTAATAAAGTGATTGAAGCAATTCTCATTGGAAAAATTGTGCATCTACATAGAAAAGACTGGGTAGGAAAGATTCCAGAAGCTTTATGGGCATACCATACCACATGGAGAAACACTACAGGGCATATTCCCTATGAAATTGTTTATGGGAAGCAAGTCCTTTTTCCCATTGAGTTTCAAGTAAAAACTTTCAAGACAATAGTTGAATTGAGTCTTGATCTTTCAGAAGAACGAAAAGAAAGAATGGAGTAGCTAAATGAACTTGATGATATAAGACAATATGCAATCCAAAGAACCAATCTAGTTCAACAACAAAGATCAAGATGACATGAAAAATATATCAAAAAAATAAAGTTCTAGCTAGGAGATTGGGCATTACTCTTTGATTCAAAATTCAAAGATTCTCAAGGGAAATTTCAAACTCATTGGTTTTGGCCGTATGAGATTGAAATAGTTTTTGATAATGGTGTAGTTAGGATCAAAACTATTGATGAAGAAAGAATCACCTTCCTTGTAAATTGTCATAGATTAAGAATTTATCATGTCATTGACAAAGGAAGAGTTTATCAAATATCTGTAAGACAACACCGATTTTCAGTTGGTTAAGAAGGATTTTCCTTCTCCTCCAACTTGACTCATAAGCATGTTATATATATATATATATATAATAAAATTTGGATAAACATGAAAACCAACATTGTTGGCATGTTTATACAGAAAATTCAGGGTGAAAACCAAGTAATTTAGGCATCCTAAATTTTCTTTCCCATTCCTATTTTATTTTTGTCCTTCTTATTCCTTTTAGAATAATTAACTACATAATTAATGATATTCTGTAGCTTTGACAGAATTCTGTAGTTGATGTTTGACATGAACCACTAATTGGAGCAATTGAAGAAATGATCAAATCCACCCTTGGAAGCACCTTAAGACAATGCGAAAAGGAGAAATAAAATGTTAGAATCATCAATTCAAAAGGTATGAAATTAGTAAATTTAATAATAAGGGTTAAAACATTATTATATGAATTACATGGACGATATACCATTGGTTCAAAAACCATCATTGCTGAAAGTGAGATGAAAATATGTTGTCATATCAAATAAAAAAATCCATAAGCCGATATTCATCTCTCATCATTACAAAACACTCTAGTCTCAAATTCTGCATTCATTGTTGAGATCACCCAACTCATATTCATTCATACCCTAATGGTCACTTAACTTCACTTATTTTTCCTCTTGCTCTCGTTCATACTCTCACCAAAAGCCATTATCCTGAAACCTTGACTCACACCTAGTCAAGAAGTGAATTCTGAGGTGGTACTTCTCAACCATGGGCATTATAGTGAGAAAAAAACCAAATGGTAGAAAATTTATGGAAGGATATTCGCAGGTGAAATAAATGCTGCAGAAAGCATAGTGGCTAGAGTTCGTGGAAAATTTTGATGGTTTTAAAAAGGAAGTAACCAAATCATTTTCCAGAGATTTTGATGGCATAGAGGTTAAAATTGGGGATATAAAGTTTGCAGTGACAAAATATCTTATTGTTGAAGCCACCAAACTGTCAAGAATCAGAGAGAGATGGTTTAAGAATAGGGGCATTGAAGGATCAGAATGGAAGACTTTCTTGAAAAACCTAGGTATGGATATCACTATTTTTAAGAAAGGAATTCCCAGTACAACACTTTAGGGTAAATGGAGAAACGTGTTGCTATGAATTGAGAAATTTGTCACCTATGAAGGAAGATTTGGTTGTATGTTCTTTTACCACATTTGTTTGATGCATTTTCTCGAAGATAATGAAATCAATCTTCCTTATTTTTTGTTAAATATCTTAAGGAAAATATCTGATAATGTTCAGAAAGGATCTAATTCATATAAAACACCATGTATCACCATGGCCTTATAAAAATACACATTGAATTCTATCTTGAAAGCCTAGGAGATAGTTGGGATAACTTCCTAGTTAGAAATCATTTTAAGGAGGATCAAGAGCCACCCAGCAGCAAGAAAGTAAAAAGAGGAAGAAAGAGATTATCTGAGAATCCTATTAAAAACTTACCTCAACAACAACTTATCTCAACAAAAACTACCTCAACAAAAACTACAAGAACAGTCAGAAGATGAGACTCTTATTTTAGAAATTTTATGAAGCATTAAAAGGCACTCTATTAGAAGAAGCAAATCCAACAAAAAGGAAGAAAGCACATCCAAGAAAATAGAGGAAGCTAAAACTAAGAAGAACATAGCTAAAACTAAAAACCCTCTTCAAATGTAAGAAGAACCGTCAGGCTTAATAAAAAACCATCTCAATAGTCTACAATTGTTGTTAATTTGGATGAAGAAGAGAAAATGAGAGTTCCATCACCTCTTGTCATCTCACCTATTCATTACCTAGGCCGAAAAACACCAGAAATAGATCTAGTATAGCAAGAAATATATGATTACATTGACTCTCTGGAGAAGAAAGTCACAGGAAAAGTATCATTTTCAAATCAAGGAAAAGAAGCTCAGTCTAGTAGCCCACAAGAACGTCCAGTCATAAACATTTTGAAATGGGAAATATTTGAGCTCAAGATGCTAAATAAACACACACAACAAGAGCATGAGGCCTTAAAGATACATAATGAGATCCAAATAACTAAGAATGATAATATTCTTTTGAATTTGGGCTTGTGGTATAAAAAAACAAACAATTAAAGCAAAAGAATAAGGTTCTTATAGGAAAGGTGATAAATCTAAAGTATAAAATCTTGATGAAAAGGCCAAGAATGGCATTGGCTAAAAAGAGGGTGA
>APFE031103406.1:0-15496 GCA_000404065.3 Pinus taeda | reverse complement strand
TACATAGTTGCATTTCTTGGATTTTATGCTTGTATTTGTCTTGTTCTTTGCATGTGTAGGTGTCTGTTCATGAGGATCATGAGGATTGTGAACAGCTGAAGCGAAAGAATGGGAGCGATGACTCTTCTACGAATACTAGCGTTGGATTCGAGGTAGGCCCTCATCATCGGTCTTTACTTTGCAATTAGGAACCTACATGCTAGTGTTGTTTGATTGTTGCTAGACCCCATTTAGGCTAGTGGGATCGCCTCTGTCCATAGAGGGGATTTACCTACACAAAAATGATCCTTCTAGAAAATGGACTGCTCAAAGTTCCATGGTAAGCTCTATTGAAGGTACCATGCTCACTTACTTCGTGCTCGCATGAACCACACTCGCTTGAAGCACACTCATATACAATTGCAATTCTTTAAGGCCCTGTTGGAAATTTGTCAAAACATATCTGTATTGATCCTCGATGTTCCCCCACATCTCTTTCATCTAGCATGAATAGTTTCACCAATTTCATCAAAGTCCCCCTCAGTGAGGACCAAAGCTTCGACACTGGTAGATTTATCTGATTTCTGCTTCTTCCCCACATTGCCAACACTCTACTTCTTCCACAAACTTGATTATAAATGGGGAATCAATGTTCTTTGTGTCTACATCAGGGTCTCCACCACCATGTTCCCCTTCACCAGTCTCCTTCTCGACTACGGGCTGGGTAGTATTTCCCTCTAGGTCAATGGTGATCGTTGGAGGAACTTTCTCGATATCCTTCTTGGATGCTGATTTTCAGCCTCGACACTTATTCCTGGCTTCTCAGTCAACTTTACCATTGTGGGGGTAAGATAATAACTTGACCACTTACTGATGACAACTAAGATGTCATCTTCAGGCACTAAGTATGGTAGTTGATGCCATACCTTCTCTGAATCTTTCTTGGCACGGATAGAGAGACTGTGAAAATCTACTTTAAAATCAACCACATCGCCAAAGTCTTGAAATAATGTAGGTGAAAATATTAGTCATTGGTTGATAACTGTGCATAGGTTCATCTCAAAGAGAACCCGAAATATTTTATTCTCCATAACTCAAGTCAGTTCCTTAGATTCCCATAGCGAGGCAAATTCGCATCCTCACACACATCAGGTTCCACATTAGGGAACTATGAATCCTCCAATGTTCGCCATGCTACCAACATGATTAAGAGTAACAACCACATGTAATGGAATGGCTTCCCTTCCTCCTGTGCTTCACGGAAGCCATCCAAAAGCTCCTAACATAGGTACCCAGCCCAATTAAATTGAACCCCCTTGTTGCACTATGAAACCAATGATACAACAGGGGTCAGCACTTCATCTACCTAACACTTCTTCATGACTTTTCTGGCCAAAATGGATGCATAAAAACACACAGCTTCATCGTTAATAGAGCTAATATCATAGCCCCAGGACTTCTTGACGATGTCATAGTCATTCTTCATTTCGTCCGCCAACTTCTTCTCTTTAAATTTCCCAACAAATGCATCATTGGGGTTTGCTCCTTGATGAGGCAGTGTGGTAATCCTATAGATTAACATATCATCAATCAGGATTGGCTCTCTAAGCCATAGATGCCCATCATGTACCAATGCCAATAGTTGGTGCACACAAATGGTGTTTATGTTGCCTCACCCGAAATGTAGAACATACATCATATTCAACAATCCAACATGCTGAATATCGGCTACCCACTTCATTGGTTCATCCCTTGTCACTCTATCTTCAACCCATTTTAGACTACCTACAAGGGCCTAAAAGCTAAAATCGAGGATATACCAGCTGAGTGACTCGAGGATGAGTCACATCTTTGTGTTAGGAGCTTATTGTGTAGGGGTCCCCTAAGTCTATTTTTTGTCCAAAGTATGTAAAGACTCCACATTTTGAGGAGTGGAGTGTGATTAGCATAACATCCTAAGAGTCAAAGGGGCTTTAGGGTGGGTCAAAGCCCCTTCTTTTGTAAAGGGATGAGATTACTTAGAGGATTTTGAGCTCCTCCCATGGTTTGTGGACAATTGTATTGTAAGGGTAGAAGCATATATAAAGGAATGATTTTGCAAGTCTAATACATGATGTATTGAATTAATGAAACACTTTTGATTCTGTTTTTGCAAGATATTTTCCTAGTCAAGTGAAGGGGAAGGCTCCAACTGTGCGCATGGAGACCTTGTTAAGTCTACAACTGAGTGTGCAGGCCCTTGCAGCTAAGTGTGCAGGCTCCTAAAGTTGTGTGCGCAGGGTCAAAAAGACTGTATTTGAAAATACATGACTAATAAAGAAGAGTTTTGAGACATATATGTGTAATTTTTGTATGTTCGCATAGTTTCTATGTTTTTTATCGTTTATGGTTCGTTTTATATATATCTTTTGCAATTGCATCGTGAAGGTTCAAGTATTATTTTATATGTTGAATAATGCATGTTAGTCTAGTTTCACATAGTTCACTAATCTATTAAAGTAGAAAACACTTTACGGTTGTAAGAAAAAGGCTAAGAGTTCACAAAGGTTGGATTAAGCCCTAAAATATTTAGAACCTTATAGCCATAGTGCATAGTCCCTCTAGATGCAGAAACCTATTTCTAGCATCCCCCAATATCGCCTTGGGTGAGATTGTGGTCTGCGTGAGCAAAACATTGCCGAAAGGACCAGTGGTATAGGGTTTTGTTGGTTAGCGTAGCTAACTCTGGACCAGTTTCTAAGCCCCTGAAGCCAACACATATCTGAGCATAGGGGTATCATACTTAGTTGAGAATTGTTAAGAGACATTGATGCCTCGACATATTAACTATCGTTTCATTCCTTAGGTCATAGATACATTGATCATTCATTCACAAGTAAAAACATGATGAGTTCCATACATAGCTACTATCATAAAACACATATATAACTAGCATAATAGCAGCAAAAATACCAATGAAATCAGAGCCATATAAACCACATTTTATCCAGTATAATTCTCATAGAAATACAAGGAGAAATAACCTCATATTGATCATACAAAATAAAAAACCAGGATGGGACTTCCACGTTCCACTTGACCATATAATGGCTGAGCCAAATCTCTCTTTAGCCATTCACCCCCATGACATATTCCAATCATGAATTTGGGATCTCATAGAACGCATTAATTAAACTCGTACAAGGATTCTAGAGGTCATACACCTCAACCCATCAAACAGTGATTCCACCTCATGGTTGGACATCATAAAACCATCATCACATTGGTCTCTATCCTAGCCATCCAGGTATCCAGAGTGTTTGTTTCAACCAAGGCCGAGGACTAGTAAATCAACCCATAGTTTATGCCGAGCTCCAGAGCGTTTGTCTAATCAAGGCTCTAGGACTAGTATCTCAAGCCACCAAGGGCTCTAGAGAATTTTTCCAACCAAGGCAATGAGTAGTAACTCAACCCAAGTTGTTACAGGGCTCCAAATATTTTTTCCAACCAAGGCTTTGGGAACCAGTATCTCAACCCAAGCTAAGGAAACATGAGAACCAACCAAAACAAAACAAGGAAGTAAACCCACAATCTCCATGGCTATCTAGGAAATGGCATGGCTAGGAAATTCACTGTTAATCCAGACAATCCTCTGTTCCAGTGATAGATCATGATGATAAATCCACATGCATATTCCATGCATGCCAAAACTAGTGAGGAGAAAATACATGCAACTTGATACCTGCAAGAAAATCCCATTGTAGCTATTGATCTCGATGTCTTCTTATGCTTTCTTGCTTTTCCTTTTTCTTCTTTCTCTAAAAACTCCAAGTATTCCACACTCTCCAAGAGTGCTCCAAAAACTCTAAGTATCCAAGAGTATGAGAGAGAAAAACTAGAGAGAGAGAGAGAGCTCCAAAACTGAACAGGACTTCCCACTAATCCTCAGAAGCCATTTTATCAATGAGGCCTCTATTTTCTTCATTTTCCATTATTTCCCTTCATTTTCCTCCTCACATGCAACCTGTGACATTTTACCTTCCTTTTCTCTTAGCCATTAATAAACCGATGAACACCCATACTAGGATATCTTGCTCAACATTCAGCTTGGAATAAGTGTCCCATCAACCATGGTTATTATTTTCCTTTATTAACTTTTATTACATGGAATTTTCACTAGTGTTGTTACACATCTAATTATAGATAGGAAACCTCAAGCTATTATAACACTTAGCATATTTTAACAACTACGAAATGAATAGTAGAATATATAAACAAAATTTCATCTAACCTTAGAATTTTCTTAGGAATATTCTGGAACATAGCATGTTCCATCCAACCATGATGCAGGTCAAGGATCATTTGCCAGATTTACTGATTACAAAAGTGAATATGGATCTCGTTGATATAATAAAGCATGATATAAATAACTTACTAGTTGCATTTTAGAAGGCTTATTTGTTTACTTGGCTTGAACCAACTATCTACCTTTGGTGTAGGCTAAGTGGATTGTGTTTTCATATTTCCAAAATAAACGGGTTGAAACTGAATGGTTTCTCGATCTCAAGTAACACTCTAGCTCATGAGAGTGGAAAACAAGGTATTCAGAGTTATTTAAAATATATTAGTGAACACTTATAACAAGTGAGGAATCTCAACCATCAATAATTGATTGCAATTACAATGATAATGATATCACTCGAATGATCAATATTCATGTCATCATATGAAGATTTGGAAATTCTGGTGCTTTAGACTGTATCGTAGACATCATGGAGTATATGATTTCAAGTATCAGTGCTCATCATCCCATTGGTCATTGTACTTTGGTCATCTAGCCACATGGTTCTAAATTTGACGACGATCCGAAAGGTTTTAAATAGTTTTTGTCACCATATAGTGGGCTAATACCATGGCTTATCAATAACACCTTGCCATATGTCATGTGTTGATATGAATTTTATTTAATAAATCAATTTGAGGTAAGTTAATTAAAATATCATAACTAAATTTGAGGTCAACATTAACCCTTAACATGTGAGTCCTACTATGAAGATTTTGGTGTATACCATAGAGGTTACATCTCTACCATCCACCTAATAATTATCATAATTAAATTAAATTTTGCGAAGCACACTGATCCAGCTAGATATTGGTTGGAACCTACCTATTCCACTTGGATACCCGACATTTTTTCTTTCATTTTCCATAATTGTAGCACATCGTACTATTTTTGGCAGGTTTTCAGCACCTGAATTTCAGAGTCATTTTGATGCCCTAAAATTTTTTTCTTAGAAAATGGACAGAACCTAACTCGTGGGACAAGTTTGTAGTCAAAAGTTATATTCCTCAGATATAAATTTCTAATAAGGTATTGTATGTCTCAAAGACAAACCGTATGCCAAAGTTATAGCCTCGTCTAGTTGGTGTACCAACTAACCCAATGCATCCCACGAAATTTTGGCACTTCATCTCCTAAGGTTAGGTTTTTGAATGCTTAGGGTTTTCCTTTGTTTCTCAATAATAAAAATGCCTGCGTGCCTCATTGTAAAACATTTCAGAAGGCATGTAGCCAACACATCTCTTCTCAAAGATAAGCTACCATCACTCGAGCTATTTTATTCCCATTCTACATGTAAAAAAAATTTAGTATTTGTTATTAATGAATTAAAGTTCAGTTTTTGTTGTAGCTCTTTATCATCTATTTAAATCTATATTTCATTCTGTTCTTGCATAACTCTAGATCAGTGGTATCACAGTGGTTTTCTCTCTATTTTTTTCTATACATGTCCCCAACAAGGTTGGATTATAAGGATTTACGACTTGAACTATTTGAACCATTTCAAGGTCGGCCTCGCTAACCCCAATAATCTCCCATGGAAAAAGAAAAGAAAGATGAAGGAGTAGAATATCCTTTCAAAATATTGCTTGAAGAAGCCTTCGAGCGACAAATGAATGATATGATGGATAAATTTTCCTAGATCCTTTGGCAAGTGACTATGGGAAAACCATCCTCATCTGACAACCACCTTGGAGGCGTCAGCCCCTTCAAGGTATAAGTTAACTTTGAAATCCTTATATTTGAAGGCTAGACAAATGTTGATGATGTAGATAGATGGTTGAATCTACTAGAGGGACACTTTTTCGTCCATAATTTATCCAATGTGGAAAAGGTTACTTTTGCACTACTTAAGGCCTCCCCCCACTTCAAGGACTTGTGGGAAACCTACTCTGAGTAGAGGGATGTGGGGAACCCTCACTATTTTCATCCGCTCCCTCTTCAAATTCCTTCTGAGATTTCATTAAGGAAAAATATCACCCTTTTGGGAAATATGAATATAAGTACATAAAATGGACCATAGTGGGGTAGTGAAGGGACCAGGGCATGCCAGTGTTCACAAAGAGTTTTCATACTTTTCACACAAAGATGGGTATCAAAGATTCTGAGAAGCATATGGTACTCAAGTATTGTGGCTGTCTACACAAATACATCTATGGTGAGATGAAAGGCTTGGACATCTCCTCTCTCGAAACTGCATACCGATATGTTGTCAAGATTGAGTAAAGGATTAAAAAACAGTGATATGTTATATCTTTGAATCGAAAGCAAGGAAAAGGAACCTCCAAATTGTAGAACAAAGGACAAAGCCAAGGTGGGGTAACCTAGTACAACCCATCAAAACCGCAAGCAAAGAACAACACCACAACGACAAAGGACACATGAAAGTGGTGTGAGTCCCATTAGGGAGTCACTCATAGAAAAAATGAGTATCGCGCCAAGAAATCCCTGGTGGTTGAGTTGAAAGCTTTAGAGTCAAGTGCAAGTTTCGGCTCTGAATGGGAACCTGACAAGGGGACTGAAAAGGGGAATTAGATTATCAATGTGGATCCCATTACCACGGTAACCACCACCAAGATCTATAAGATTGAGCTCGTAGATCCATATGAGGGGGAGTGTCTCTTTCACTGATAGATCTGGGTGAATGGGTCTCTAATACAGTTCATTGTCTACAATAGGAGCCAAAGAACCTCATCTCAATTTCCTATCCTAAATTTCCTTTAATTTCCATTTTATCTTTGACCACTTGCTACTCTATTTGCTTCATCATATTACGCCCAATAATTACTATGTTTATTAGATAATCCCAGCTGACAATAGTGTTTCATTTATGAAAATATAGTGCCTCAAAAGGACTTATCCCTAGTGAATCCTAATATCCATTATTGTATGAAAACTCCACTAACATCAGGAAGTATTCCATTTCTTGCATGATGCATGGTATGCATTCTCATCATATCCTCTAAAAGTATATTCACTCTTTCCATCTGGGCATATATCTAAGGATGATAAGTAGTACTAAAAGATAGCTGGGTTCCAAAACTAGCAAGAAATTCCTTCTAAAAATTGGAAGTGAATTTATCATCTTGATATGATATGATATTCTTAGCTTCAGCGTGCAATTTGAATATTTCCTTCATGAATATATGGGTTACGTCAATAGGCTTGTGAGTAAACATGGAAACTATGAAATGAGTTTCCTTACTGAACTTGTACACATCTACCATAATGGCATCAGTCTTTTTGGATGCTTTTGGTAATTCTGTAATGATGTCCATGGGTATGAATTCCCACTTCCACTAAGGAATTTGGATTGGTTAGAACAATCCTGTTATATGCCTACATTCTAACCTTACTTGTAATCATTCCAAACACTTTGAAATATATTCAACAACTTCCTTCTTCAATCTTAGCCAATAGTACATTATGGTTGCTATCATATTTTCATAACGAAGATGACTTGAGTAAGATATTTTGTGAAAATCAGCCATGATATTTTATGAAAATTAGCCATGATGATTCTCCTTGAATTAGGTACATCAATAACATACTTTCTATTTTTTAACAACAACGTAACATCATCAGCGAGTTGGTATCTCTTTCTCACATATCCTTTTCGTTCCTTCTACCAAATTTTTTTACATGTTGGTCCTTTTGATCACGATAAAGTGTCTATTTAATCCTTTCCATGATGTCTATTGTGCAAGTACTCAAGGCTCCTGAATAGGCCCGTTGTGGACTCCTACTGATTGCATCTAACACTTCATTTTCTTTTGCATTGATGTGATTTATCTTAGAATCAATTATTCTGATCAAATCTAACCACATAAATTGTATGGAATTTAACTTATGCTAGTTAAAAATATATCTGCGTCCACCATGGTCTTTCATCAACAAAAAAAAAAAATCTCGATAGATAATGCCTCCATATTTTTAAATCATGCATTATTGTTGCATGCTCTAAATTGTGGGTGACATATTCTTCTCATGTTCATTTAACTTTCTTAATTTAGAGATACCCAAATGTTATTATTGTATCAGGACTCCATTGAGGAATTCCTCACATGCTTCCAACCAAACAAAAAAGTCCTTCAAATATTTTATTCTTAAAATAGGTGCCCATGTGAGTAATTTCTTAAACCTACTAAAAAATTGTTGTACTTTCTAGTGTCCACTAAAATTTGACTCCTTTCCTTTGCAAAGTTATGATTGGATGCTTGATCCTTGAGAAGTCCTAAATGAACCTTGAGTAACATTCAAATAACCCCATGACATATTTGATACTTGTGATATTCCAAGGAGTGTGACACTCCATTATAGCCTTTACCTTTTCAATAGATACAACCACTCCTTCCTTTATAATGGCATGCCCCAAGTAGTGAAGCTAGGTTTAGAAGAATTCATACTTATTAACATTCAGATGAAGCTCATGCTCCCTTATTAATTTTTATACTGCTTTAAGGTGTTCTTCACAATCTTTTTTGGTTTTTGAATACACAAAGATGTCATCTACAAATTCCAATACAATTTTGTCCAAATAGGGACTAAGGAAATCAATCATCAACTAGATGAATGTGGTAGGACATATATTCATATTTAATCCTAACTTGATGGTATCTAGACCTTAAATATATTTTCAAAAACATAACATCCCCTCTCAGCTAGTCAAATAAATCATCAATTCTAGGCAGCAAGTATTTGTTCTTTATGATATGCTTGTTTAGCTAAAGTAGTCTATACACAGCCACAATGTACCATAATTGTTTATGAAAAAAAATTAGGTCTCCATAGGGTGATCTGGGCTAAATGTATTCCTTATCCAACATTTTCTTTTGTTACAACTTCAATTCTACAAGTTCAGGTGTACACATGTGATATGGAGTCTTTGCTACTAGTGCTACTCCCATAATTAATTTAATTGTAAAATCAATGTCTCTTCTGGGTGGTAGTTGTGACACTTCTTTTGGGAATATGCCACTAAATGTTTTTAACACTAGGTGACTTTCAAATTGATCCTTGTTTCCTTCTAGCTCCTTAATCAAGTGTACTGGATATACTAGATATCACTTTTTGTTGCATCACTTCACTTGAAGTGAAATTATTTTCCTCAATGTGATTGGTATCTTTATCCCTTATAGTGTTATCTTCTAACAAGTATCATCAAGGCATCTTGGTGCTTTGGTGTAACAACCAATCTTGGTTTTGTAGGATTTCAAGAAGTCTGTGCTAATTAGTCATATGACACCAATGTTAGTAAATTGAGAGCAATAAAAGTGGTCCTGCCACTAACATTCATAAGTCATGACTCCACTATGTTTATCACTTACCTCTTAGTCCCTATGGCTAGCTGAACCAACCATGATTCTTCAAGATTTTACACCAGGCTCAATACTTGACATCAATCTACGAGAGTTAAACTTTATCTTTTCTACCTATCTTCTTAAGAAGTAGTTAAAGCATTAACGTATGATGCATGCATCAAATGAAAATTTATTTTCTTGTTTGGTACTTGCAAAATATTTTGTTCTAATAACCTTTAGCGAAAATATCACGGGGAAATAACTTTTTTGGTTTTGCATTCTTAGCCATAATATCAAGCAATAGACATAGTTGTTTATCTGTATAACGACAAACTTGCAAATAAAATAAACAAGGTTTAATTAATAAATAACAAAAATGTTGTATGCATCAATATGCAAACGGATGCTGATGATAAACATATACACACTATGAATTCATCAATGCACCTAGTTTTAAGGAACACACCAATATTCACGTTGGTGCCTCTACTAATATGAGATACACCAAGAATGTGAAATGACCATTTTAATGTGTTTAATCTTATAAAACTCGAATTATGGGGTGTCGCCCATACAAATATATGATTATGTACTAATTAAGTACATTGATACATGTCGGTATGGGTGCATCTGGTAAATATTAGTGATTTATTTTCTTTTTGCATCATTACGGTGATTTTTGTTTTAAAACAAATTGTTGATACATTCACCAAGATGCACGACTAATGGCATGTCTTGTGATTTAATAGTATGCTCTCAAGAAGGGTCTGGTGTTAGTACCTAGTTTGTTGTTAGTTCCTTCTCTTAAATGTATAGGACAAAATTTTGAAAAAAATAAATAATTGAAAAAAAATGAAGGCTAATTGTAAATTTTAATCTACTAAAATTAAAGATAAAAAGAGAAGAAACAATTTATCATACTTTTCTTATCTAACGAGGGTTGTTTTTCCCACATAAATAAATAAAAAAAGAAAAAAAAAAAGAAAAAAAAAAAAAGAAAATGTGCACTATTTTCTAAAAATTGAATATAAATTGAATCAATAAGTGAGGTTATTAAGTAAGAAGCAACACTTTTAGCAATAAATATAGGATGATCCCAAATAAGGAGAATTACCACCATCTCTTATGTTAGTGGTTGGAAGTATGAAAAGAAATGTGACAATGAAATTTAGTTTGATTTCATAAATTTGTTTTTATTTGACTATTTCATTATGTGCGAGAAAAGGGAAGCGTTGGGGAATTTGGGGAATTTGGGTCATAAGCAGACATCAATTTTCTATGTTTACTTATTTTATGAAAATATTTATATTTTGTAAGACCTAAGAATACGATGCCTTTTATATGCATCTATGTGAGGCATATTTTCAAATGCACTCATGAAGTGTTTTAGTTTTTTTAATTATTTTTTTTTCTCAAATTATCAATGTTTATTTCCATACTTACTATGTTTCTTAACAAAGGCACTAGAGAATTTCTTTAATGCTAGACTACCAATATCCGGTTTTTATGAATATGATAATAATACTAATAATTATTATTATATTATAATAAAGTTATTGATACCCCTTGAAAATGAACACTTGTGCATTATAGTTTGGATTCCACTAGGTGATCATGGTAAGTGGGTCCCACTTAAGAAAAATCTCCAAAAACCATCATCCATCTTTCTCTAATAGAAACATCTGCAACAAATAGAGAAGTGATACATTTTCCATGAAGGTTTTGTAAAAAACTCCATTATAAGGTGTTATCCTTGTAGTGAAGAAAATGATTCATTAGCTTTTCCTTAATGTGATTAAATCTATAACAACAACAAAAATAAGAGCTAGAATTTATTTTTTCAAAACATGTGTTTATATATGAGAACCATCTTCATTTCTTTTCCTAAATTTAAAGGGGATATTTTTGCCAGAGAAATTTATCATCAAACACTTTGTAGTGGACTTGTTTTATGTACATGACATTATTCTGTTGATCATCTCAATCTGTCATCTACTATGATTCAAACTAAAATTGGTGCATTCTCAAATAAATAGAAAGGGATTTTTTTTTAATATGAGTACATATGAAATGAAAACTTAATACTTATTTCATTCTTTTTCCAAAATATAGAGGGGAGATTTGTGCAATAGAGATTACCAACAAAGACTTCAGAGTAGGAATATTTTTTTCAAGAGCAGAATTTTCAAGAGACCACCATAGGTCACATAAAAATCTACAGAGAAAACATTTGAGGTATGTGACTTCATTCTATTGATCACCTCAATATTTCACCTATTTGACTTAAACAAATTTTAATGCATTCTTAAAAAATAGAATATTTTCATGGTTACCTTTAGCATTATAAGCCTTAACTTTCATGTTGTCTCTCTTGGTTTCCCTCTCCATATTTCAAAATAATATATTTTGTTTTCTTTTAACCAATTAAATTTGATATGTTTTCTTCAGTTGTATATGAGCATTTGGCATCCATTTTCTTGGGAGTACTCATTGCATTGGATCCCAAAACTTGTTCCTAACAATTTTCTTAAAAGAAATGTTTTCGTAGTGTTGTTTGCATTATACATTATTAGAGAACTAGTATGTATGTTTCTCTCAAAAGCACCATTTAGTTTAAAATGTAGATAACCATTGTGTTACTACTAAGAATGCCATGATTTATATATGTTTATGGATTATATGGTGTGCAATGAGTAGTAACTAGGTATTGATACATTTATCACATTATAGAGCACCATGTGAAAAGGAAACAATATAAACAAGATGTTTTTGAAATTCTAACATCTCTATAGTCATATACCAATGTGTATACATATGTATAACAGACCAGAGAGTAATTTTTTTTGTGTAATGGTTCCTAGTTTTTTTTTATAGATGATGAATAATAGGAGTTCAAGGAAAACATTTTATTGAAATGAAAATAAACCTATTGCAATGAGTATGATGATAGCTCAGATAAAGAAGAAAATAATACAAGTTCTTTATTTTTATTAAAAATAATATATTTAATTTATCTCTAGGTTTATATTAATGAGGTGAATTGGTCAATTCTTGTCATTTAGGAAACATTTCGAAGCAACTTGAAAATATTGTTTGCAATATGAATGAAAAGGAGTTTAATATTGTTTCCATTACTACTCTCCACACTTCGACTTCATTCTCCTTTGTCTTCCTTCCCAAGTCTAGTATGTGTCATGCTTGGTTCCTTGAGTGTCCCGCATGGAGTTTTGAATAGGCATATCATCCCACACCCACATTCAGTTTCTTATTTTCCAACTTTTTATGTTGGGTTTCCATATTAGCCATATGTGTTTCCAATGTGAACTTCATGTTTTCAAACTTTAGTTGCAAGATGTCATATTTATTTTCTAGCATCACCATGTGAGCATGTACTTCTAGTTCCTTTAACATGTTCCTATAGTCTCAATGCTTCATTGCATCCAACATTTGCTCCAAAAAAATTGATATCCTCTCCATGAGATCATTCATGCAAGATTAAGCCTCATCAACATATTGAGGCTGTGGGACATTCTCTGCGTTCGCAAAATCCTAAGGATGCAAGATATGAATAGGGCTCCATAGTAAAAGCTAAATTATCTCCACAATTTTGACTGTATGCATGTCTCCTTTCATCACTTTTTCCTCCAACTTATAGAGATAATAAATATCGTCTTGCACTGCTTTCAAGGCCATGGACCTTGGGTATTGATTCTTGTCTCCTCTAAATGTATGGCATCCTCATCAATCCTCTTTAACTCACCACACAAAAAAATTTAAATACAAAGAAGGATGTTGAAGGAATTATCTCTACATCTTAATAGAAACCTTTGTTGTGGTTTAACATTACCTTGTCCCAACAACCATGTGGCTCACTATGCTTGGTCATTGTGCGACCACTAAAACCTGAGGTCTTTTCATTCCTGATATATTTTTTATTGTTGGCTTGACAAGAGTTCAAGATTAGAACTATTTCCCAGTGATGCTTGATCCAAACTTCCACAATCATTTCCAACTAATGTGATGACCACGAAACATTATAATGCTTGTATTAATGGAAATGGAAAATTAATAATAGGTTCATTTATTATTTCCAAAATTCCTTATTATAATAAAGCTCCTTGATTTTCCTTTGCAGGGGCCAAATAGTTCATATATCAATATACAAGAAATAAGTCAATAGCCTCAAACTGTTGAATCTAAAGAGTGATATATTGGAAATTACTGAGTGGTTTGTGGAGATGTACTCCCTATCCTTTCTTACCTACTTAGCCACCAACATTGAGTGTCCAATGGGTGTGATCTTTTGGATTTGTTACATTATGGCTAGCTCGAGACCTTCAAAAAGAGAAAAATATTCTTCTTGGTTATTTGTTGTGACATCAATACCCCACACAAATTGAATCTCCATTTGTTCATCGAGGCGAAGGATTAGCCCTCCGGCTCCTACCAAATCTGACCAAAAAGACAACTCTTACTCCAAATGTAATCCTCGATTTTTGTAGGCAATAAAATTCACCTTACAAAAAATGTACCAGGTGTCTATTTTGGAATAGGACTTCCATAATTTATATTTGGTCCTTGGTATTGTAACCAAGCATATTTACATATTAACTATCTCCATGATAAAATATGGGTAAACATCTATGACTAAGAACCTTGTTACATGTTTTTTTTTTTTCTCGGCAAAGACTAATTCTATTAACTGAAAAGTAGAATAATATTACAAGGAGTTGAGGCCTCAGATAGCAACACCCGAGAGCACTCAACGCAGAAAAACTGCCCCAGAATAGGAAGAACCCAGGTGAACCAGTTACAAAGAGCTAGAAAATAGATGGATAACCGAGAGATAGACCAGCATAACATAAGAAGAGATCCAAAAGCAAGATAGATACTTTCCTTGGCTAACCAGAAGATCTTTAGACTGTCACTGCCCAAAAGGAATAACAAAACCATCTGGTTATAGATGTTGAACAGAACTACAAACAAAACTGCCTGAAGTTGGTCATAGCAGACCCAGGTGGCCTTAAACAGCCACGTCCTCACTCAGAGGCACCTCCTTCACCAGGCACGGAATGCCAGTCCACATATCTTTGTTTCCAGCCTTCTCGCCTGCTGGGCTCGCTGTGGGGTGATGAGTGGCTTTGGAATTCCCTTCCCCGACCACCAGGCCAATGTCTTCAGGAGGTAGAGTAACGCTGGGAGTGTCACCCATGTCAAGCTTCTTTCCCTTCGTTTCTCTGAGCTTCCTCCATCCGTGAACTACTCACTACTGTGAGAAGGCTTAGAATCCACACACACCAGAGGATAAAGCTGGTTTTCTTCTTCCGAGAGGATAATAGTGATATGACCAGTGATCAATAGCCTATTGAGATTGCTTTGGATCTTGAAGTGTGTGGTTTGAAATGCACTGTTCGTTATCGGCCTATGAGCAAGGCTAAGAGGAGGCACATTCACCAGAGCGGAGGGTAAATTAACAAGAGACAGGGTACGGTCCATGGAACAGCTATCCTTCGAATGCCTTCGGCTACCTCGGCGTCCCCCAGAAAAATTCCTCAAACTCTGACGAACCATATTGAGGTGGTGAGGGGGAGGCACAGCAAGACCAGGGACAATGTCGGGAGGGCAATAAGACAGCATCGAGCACCACTTTGATCGCACAAGATAGGTCTGAGAAGACAATGAGGGTAGCACAATTCGAATCTTCGGGGCAGTAAAAGGCTTACCGTTGATAGCAGAGTCTAACCACAGACAGGAGAGTGGTGTACAGACATGAAGCTTGCCTCCGTGAGCAGAGATTTGCTTTCCCCCAAGATCTGCAGTGAGCCAGAGCTTGGAGCATAAAGGCTGAACAGAGAGAGAGAGAGAGAGAGAGAGAGAGAGAGAGAGAGATCCCTAATTT
>APFE031103402.1:15363-69670 GCA_000404065.3 Pinus taeda | reverse complement strand
TAAAGTCACTTTAGAAGAAAAATTAAAATCTTTTGGACACTTTTCCCTAGGCCAAAGATCAAAGCCTAAGGGAACCACCTGTCCTCCGGTACCAAATTTCAACGACAGGAAGAAAAGATGAAAGAAAAAGAGAAGTTTACACTCAACTAGAACCGTATCAAGAGATGGTTTGAAAGAAAGTCTGCAGGGAGTACCAACTTCACTCTGGGTGACTTAGTCTTGAAGTGGGATAAACCCCATGAAGAAAAAGGCAAACACATGAAGTTTCAGTCCCTGTGGAATGGCCCACTCACCATTCACGAGAAGCTTGGCCAGTGCACGTATTGTCTACAATCACTTGATGGGAAGATTGACACTCTTCTTGTCAATGGCCAAGACTTGAAATGTTATTTTCAATGATCTGGGGCCACACCCTGCACTATGTACATCATCCTTTCATTTCTTGTTATGTTCTTTTCTTTGTTGTTTTTCTTTGCTTTGTTGTTCTGTTGCTTTGTTTTGTAAATAAGTGTCGTCCTACATTGCATTCTGCCTTTTGAATGTGTATCTGGTTGAAGTTCAAAGAGTTGTGTGACACTATAGCACTTGATTAGTCCTATGTCCGTCTTCTTTGTGCTTGGTTGTAACTTTTAGCCGATAAAGTCTTAGAGGGAAAATATGATCCGTTTGTAAGGAAAGTTTTGGTCGAACCATGAATCGGTGTCTAGACTGGGAAACCTCATGCCTATACTTAGTTTTTTTCTTTGTGTGTTCAAGCTTATACAACTAGTAGAAACGGAGAAGGGGGAAATTTGAATAAGCAAACCTAAATCAAAGGTATTTACATGCTTCTCTGAAGGAATAGCCTCTTCTACTCTTAATAAGTCAGGATCCCTCTTCCACCCCAAAAATAAATAAGTGCATATGCACAATCCTCTTTCAAAAATAACAAAGGCAAAAGAAGAGAAAGGCTTCCTGCGCAGAGAGGTGAAGCAAGCAACTCCATCGGGGTATTGTCCTGTCTCACTAGCAGTGGAGCAATGTTTATGTTCCACATGACTCTGCCAGGGTACTATCCAGGCCTGCTGGCAATAGAGCAACACCAAAGATGAAAAACTATACTCTCAAAATCTTAACCTCGCGAGCCAAATTACCCTTCCCAATTTGAAACATTGTGATCTAGTTGAATCTTGTGTTGTGTTCAACTGCGTTGGTACAAGGTGAACCACGTCTTTCCATGGTGCAAGTAGGGAAGCCGAAGTGATCTACACAGCAAATCAATACTCCCCGAAAGGCTAAGGCTCTGCGCTAAAATGAACCAAAATAGAGAAGCCGGTATTTAACCAGTGTGTCGCCAAATGTTGTACGGATGCAATACCCTCCAAAATTTCGGTTTGCATCCAAATTTCGGAGCCTTCCTTGGTTTTTCCCTTGATGGTTGCAAACACCCGAGCTCAGCCCATGAGCTCTTATGAAATATTTTCACCCTTTTGCTTGTTTGACCAATGGTCGGCTTTTGGCATATTGATTGTTTTGTCATGCTTGCGATCTTGTTTTGGCATTTTTGAAGGTTTGTCTTTGTGTGTTCGGGTTGTCTTTGCTATGTGAACATCCATCGTACTCACACACAAAGTTTTAAGCACTATCGCGCAAGTGTCGTCACAGTCGTCCAAAGTTCTATATCAAGTGTCGTGTTTTTCGCTCTCAACTCTAAAGACAGTCTCATCAAGGGTCATGCTTTTCTATGTTGTCCCAGTGGTTAGTGTCGTCATGTGTCAGATTATGTTAAGTGTGTGATCACAATGTCATTTTTCACAAGTCCACTTGCATCCCACACTTACCCATTTTCCTGAAAATTTGTCCGACCGGACAACCCTCTTCCATCGGACCCCAACTGAGATGCATAGCATACTCTCAATTCTCAGTGACCTTTCTCTACTACCCGGAACTACTTAGTGTTTGAGGTTTTCCTCCAGGTCAGCTACATTGCACAATCCTGAAGGTGAGCAGCTTGTCCACCTCCCAGAACTACGCAAAAAACTACCTCCATGTCCAAACTCAATTGCACATTTCTCAAGCATAGTCATCAGCCCTCCTTCTTTTTTATCGAAACCCTGCACTGCACCGAGACCTGGGTCTATATTGCTTTCCAAAACTGTGTAGACATGCCTAACTGGCCCTCTGCTACCTGTCCTTCACTTCGCTCAAACATTGTGAAAAACTGCCCAGCAGGTCCCCTGCAGCCTTGTCTTATCTTTCCTCCAAGAGCTGCACAGAAGTGCCCCCTCAAGGTCCCACCTTGCAACTGCCATTGATGCCCTTCACTGTGCAATTCTACCTACGAGTGAGCACTATGTATTGTTTCCCGATAGTGAAGGTTGTACTCAAGGAGTTCCTCATCCTAGCTTGAGCTGCGCTTTGCACTATCTTAGTGACTTATCCTCCCTCCCTGTCACCTAGAATTGCACATTGCGCAGTTGTTGGGCCCTCTTCCCAGTCTATCATCTGTCTCGGGCCTGGACCATGACAACAATGCATCATGCTAGACTAGGATGTTTTAGATTTGATGTCGTCTCGTCATGAGTGATGTTCGGTAGGGTCCCCTTTGGTCAAATTTTTGTAAAGAACCCACATTTTGAAGAAACAGAACACGCTTCCCGTAATATTTCAGGAGTCATAGTGGCTTTAGGGCGGGTCAAAGCCCCTTATTTTTTGAAAGGATGGGATTAATTTGTATGTTTTGAGCTCCACCCATGGTTTGAAGACCATGGTATTGTAAAAGAAAAAGATACATAAAGGGTTGTCTTAATAAGTCAAAAGAAGCAATCGATGGATATGTTTTGACATTTTTGGGTTTGTAATTGTCATATCGTTATGTGTTATAGCGAAGGATAAGACTCTTGCAATTGTGTGCACGAAGACCTTGGTAAGTCTGCAGTTGTGTGCACAGGGTAAGAAGGATTGTAATTGTGAAGATCTGAAGATAATAAAGAAGATTTTGAAGGCAGATTTTTGTACTTACATTATTTACTTTACTTTATGCAATTATTGTTTACTTTGTGTCAAAATTAGTATATGAATGTTGTTCCAGTTAATTACAATTATATCCATTGATTTATGCATAATAGATAGAGCTTTAGATCTGTAAAGGAGTCTTTTGTATGAATAGATCGGATTCGGTATAATATTAATTAAGATCGCGTAGCACAGTAATAGATTTGTAGGTGAGTCAAACTAAGCCAAGAGACACACTCCATATCCTTCTGGATGTTGAAACCTGGTTCCAGCAACCCCCAATATCGCCTCGGGTGAGATTGCGGTCTGCATGAGCAGATCGTTACCGAAATGGTCAGCGATAAAGGGTTTTGTTGGTTAGTGTAGCTAACTCTAAACCTAGGTCTAAGCCCCTCAAGCCAACAAATGGTTCTATTTCTGAGACCCAAATGTGTCTGAGGGATATGTAATGTGGCATCTATCCAAAAGAGAGATTCAAGATTGATTCAATCTGAAGTTGCACGAATTTGCAGCACAAGAGAATAGAAATTTGTGCTTGTCAACAAAAAGGTGGTTGCAAAAGTATATCTTTATAGAACAACACGAGATATTTTTCACATTGTTTGCTAATGAGTTGCACAAGTGGCTTTCAAAACTAGTTGAAAGTAAGACCTATTGGAAGCACGACGAGCCTATTGCGTGAACCCTAGAGTTGATTAAGCAACTCAAGGAGACTGGAGATAAGATCACAAGAGTAGTTGATCATTGGATCGATAGTGTTCTTAGAGACTTTATTACTGAATTCGCGAGTGACACGTTAGTATCCTATAGTGAAGTTGAGCGCTGGATTTTCAAGGGTCCACGAGGTAAGTATTTGAATTCCTCACCTACAAAAATGAAAATCAAACACCCAAACTGCAAATATATACAAAATATTAAAATCTCAAAACCCCAATTAGCAAAAATAATTTACAAATTATTTTACAAATATTCAAATAAACAAGGGTTTTGAAAAATTAAACTTTTGAGAAATAAAATATTTTGTAACTATTTTCTTTAATAAATGGCTAAAAACGCTTTAGAAACCCCATGCACACTATAGCCTTAGTGGAAATTTAATCCACTACATAAATATTCAAGATCGAAGAAAAGTTGATCCTTGCCCACAGTTGGTGAAATTGGAGACCAAGGACTAAAGTACCTGCAAACACTATGTATTTATCTCAAGACAAATCGTTAATCATGTGGCGAATCAAATAACCTAAGAATAGCCCAAAACTATCAATAGAATGACTCCATCTAATGAAAATCAGATCTTGCCATTTATTAGCACAACATAGGAAAGTCCGTGGTTAGTACATACCACAAATCAAAAAACATGGACACCTTGAGTTGCACCCCAAAGACTTTATTATAATAGAAAAAACTAGTTTCCATTGGAACAATAGTTTACACAAATGCTGCAACAGCCATTTCTTAGCCAGAAATCAGATGGCTAGAGACTCAAATGACTCTAATTTATAGATAAATCCTCCAAGTAAAAAATAACGGCTAATTTCCTTGATCCTTGTCAAAATCATCTTGGTCATCGAAAAATAATTTATCATCTTTTAATCTTAGCGATTAAATTTTTATTTTTGAGGAATTTTCGAATTTATTATTTCATTCCATTTTAATTAGTTTAAAATTAATTATTTTGAGCTAATTTTCTCAAAATTTTGACTTTGACTTTGACTTAACCATCAAGGCCCAAAGGTCCAATTTTTCTTGAAATATCCAACATTTCTTTGGTGGAGGACCTCCAAAAATTAATTCCTTTAAGACCTATGAATTTTTCACATGGAGAATTTAATTTTCCTAAGACATTTAAATTGACTCGAATTAATTAAATTTCTGACTTAGGATTTTAATTTAATTTTGCTAGAAAATTTAACTAATTGACATGAGGGGATTAATTCTTTTTTCCACCCTTTAATATTTTAACCGTGGTGTCTAAGTATGAAGGACCATGCATTAAAATATTTTTTACATAAAATTTGCAATTTCAACCCTCAAAGTGGGAATATTCATTCAACTTAAACCCTCAAAAAGCATACACAAGCTGCGACACAATATGAATTAGTACACCAAGTGGTTTGTAATAAAATAATTTAGCCAAATAACTTAAATTGTTCCCAATTCACTTTTACATAACACTCAACTAGAACACTAGGACTCACCTAAGACTTTGATGAAAAATTACACCCTAGCTTTGTAGTGAGGTTGGAGGGAAAAACTCTGTTGACTATCCATGTTTAGAAACCCAAATGAATCAGTGAAACAAAAAACCTCTTAGGATGAAACTCTTGTCAAAATAATAGGCTTAACTAGGTTGTTACATACATTAACGGTCTTACTAGCATCATTTACATTACATAACTTGCAGAAATGGTTTACAATGGCATATGAATTGTTGATATATGATATGATCATGTTGAAATAATTTGGTACTTCTGCTTCCTTGGAAATTTGACAAAATGTGTGCAACAAGTTGTGGGGTGTTGTCAACTCTCGTCGAATGCTTTCTTTTGCATGAAAAATTTTAAATTCATTCGAAATGTACTCACCTCCAGTATCGCTCCTGAGAGCCTTCACATTCTTGCCCGTTTCTTTCACAACCAGTGCCTTGAACTCTACAAACTTGGAAAATGTTTCATCCTTCTTCCGCATGAAGAAGATCCAACACTTCAATGAGAAGTCATCAATAAAAATGACAAAATATTTGTTCCTGGCAGTGGAGGCTGTCAAGAAAGGTGCAAATACATTAGAGTGGGATCCTTTCAAGGACCATGTGCTTTGTTGTCCCGATAATGGAATGTAGCTTTTGTGTACTTCCCCAAGGTACACCATTTGCATGTATCATGTTGCTCAAGTGCTCCTTTGGGGAGGTATGTGGTTATTTGTTGCATGATCTTCAAAGCGCCATGATGAAAATGGCCAAGTCTTCTATGCCAAAGTGCACCGACATCGCGGCTCTGCACCTTCTTCGCCTTTGTGCTCAATGTAGCACAATCCTCCACATCTAACTTGTGCAGGTTCTTCACACAAACCTCGATCTATATCACATGTCCTGGTTCTATGTGTCTTAGGAATCCCTTTCCTTTGCTAAAGATCACATCATAACCACAGTCTTCCAAAACTGCAACAGAGACGAGATTTTTCTTTAGGCCCAAAACGAACATGACATCCTTGAGCTAGAGGGGGGAGCCTAACTCCCTCTTAAAGGTGATTGTACCAATCCTGGTCGCTCTATACCTTCTGTCATCCCCCATATCAATGTGTATCTATAAGTATTTTTCCTCTAGGTCACTAAAAAATTCTCTATTCTCCATCATATGGAACGAGGCACCTGATTCCAAGTACCACATGCTCCCTATCATTGTGTTGGCCATGCATACAATGAGGGTAAAGTCAAGCTTGAACTGTGAAGCCAAAGCTTCATCTGTTGCTCCTCTTGAGGTCTTCTTGCTTGTCTTCTTGTGTGGACACTTCTTGGCATAGTGCCTGAATTCATGACAATGAAAGCACTTGATTCTGGACAAGTCTCTTTTCTTGCCCCCTTGACTAGATTCTGGTTTGGATTGGGATTTCTTCTGTTTTCCCTTCTTTTATTTTCCAACCAAGGCACAATTTTCTTCATCCTTGTCCCATCTATGGTATTATGCCTTATTTCCTCTTGCACCAAGTTGGACCATAAGCACTCCCAACTAGACAGTTTCTCTCTCATTCACCAAATATTGATAGTTATGCTAGCTCTTGGGAAGGCCCAGAAGGGCTAGAGCTACCAAGTCTTCTTCAGGGACATTAAGACTGACCCCGCCAAGTTCATCACGACACTATGTAAACTTTCTCAGATACTGTGAAATTGTGTCATTCTTCTGCATCTTGATACTTTGAATTTTATCTCTGAGTGCTAGCTTCCTATGGTCATTGCTATTCTCGAACAATTCTGTCAATGCTTTCCACATTGCAAATAGAGTTTATTTTCCATGGATATTTGACACAATATGATCTCGTACTCCCCTCAAGATTATTCTACTCACCTTGGCCACATCTTTCTTCCACTGAGCAAGGTTTTGAGCATCAGATGTTTGAGGTTTTGCCAAATATGTCTTGATGTATTCTAATGTTGATTTGGGGTAGCATCGGATGTGATCTAGCCATGAAATTTTATGGAGAGGTTGGGGCACATGAGATCTCCAATACCCAGAAGGGGTTTGGGCAGATTCTAAACAGATCAGAAGATATTAACATAATTAATATTTTTAATGGAGTCCCTAAGTCTAAACTTAGGGAAAATAAAATATTAATGTGTATTAACATGAATCTGTGTTAAAATGGTCCAAAATACATGGTTCAAGACAAATATAATCTTAGACATTGATTAGGGACTTAATCTCGGCCATTGAGATGTCAACGGGAAAAGTATAAGAGGGGGCTTAAGGGTCACTTAGAGAGTACACCAGACGATTAGTCATTCTATTCTCTAGAGCGGGGTCTGCTAAGAGAGATTAAATCAGTGATCGGGAGAGCAGCTAAGGGGCATTGAGTACAGAGAAACAGAGAAGCCAGAGATTATGTCAGGAGAGCAGTGCAACAGCTAAGGAGGGTGACGCAGAGCCTGCAAGGGCTCACGCAGGACCACGCAAAGGCAGCCAAGTGTTGCACAGAGCACCAAAGGGGCCAGCGTAGCTGACGCAGAGGCTCCGAGAGCTGACACGGAGCCTCCTAGGGCTGACGTAGGGCCTCCCAGTGTTGGCACAGGCCAAGAAAGGCTGACGCAGGACCGCGTGAGACAGAGAGGGGCTGACACAGTCCAAATTGGGTAGACGTTGGGGTTGCAGGAGTAGTTTTGTGCTGAGGAACTGCCATAAGGATTTTCCGGGGTTTCAGCCAGGAGATTTCTCTCAAACTGTGAGGTATAGCTGCTAAGGAGATTATACTCTGATATTTCTTAATAAGAAAACCCTCAGATAGTTGCATCGATTTTCCCGCATTAGGTTATTTCGGGGACATTGGTCCAAAAATAATGTTGTCATGTGGTGTGTTTGTTCTTGTTTCTTTTAGTTGTTGATATGTAGTATGTTGAGCATGCATTGGTGTTTATTTTCAGTATTTACTTTGTAAATAACTTGTTAAAGAAAAAATAACAAGTAGGAAGGAATGAATCAAAAAAAGTGCATGAAGGGTTTCTAACTAAGGAAAATTAGAAACTTCAACATGGTATTAGAGCGTGATTGCATATCACAGGAGAACTAAAAGACATCAGCCGAGCGGAGCAATAGCAGCAGAAAACAGCTATCCCAAGGTGACAAAAGTTGTTTCTAGCAGCGCAGAAGCCAAGAAGTGTGATGCAAAGCCAGCCAGAGCCACGCAGAAGAAGCCGAGAGCTACGCAAAGCCTCAAAGAGGCCAACGTTGTTGATGCAGAGGGCCAGAGGGCTGACGCAGACCCATCTAGGGTGACGCAAAGCCAGCGTGAGGCAGAGAGGGGCTAACGCAGTTGACAAAGAGGCAGTTGCTGGAGTCTAGAAGGTTGCAGAAATATTGCAGAGTGGAGCTGGTGAGGTAATGTAGTCATAATAGTACCTGACAGAGCAGGGCCAGAGGAGTTGTTACCGAGGGTTTCTAGCGAAGGAAACTGGATCAAGAGTGTAGTTGCACAAGACGATCAGAGTAAGGAGCATCTCGACAAGCGGCAGAAGGATTTCCAGGAGGGAAATTAGGACTCAGAGGGAGTGCAGAAGAGAATTTCGAGACAGAAAGTAGAGACTCAGAGGAGTCAAATAGAGAACTTCCAGGAGGAAAGTCGAGGAGCATCATGGCACTTCATGGGGTAAGAGACCAGGAAAGACTAAACGGAGCATCGAACTTCGCAGTCTGGAAGGCCAGAATCTTATCAATACTTGATAGGAATCGTGTCAAGAACTTCGCCTTGAAGACAATAGCTATCCCAGTCAACCTAAATGATAATGACAAGTACGAAGAGGCGATGGCAACAAAATTAGAGGTGCCTTCTAAGGCATACTCTAGCCTTAGTCCATTGAAATCCATCTTCTCAGTCCTAAAGAAATCTTGCTACACCGATATTCAAATTCGAACCTCTGAGACCCAACTTCAAACTTCCTATTCTAATGTTAATCCAACTTTGATACCATGTAGAAATTAGAGTGTAGATTCAAAACTGCTCATAAAATTTACTAAATCACATGACTCAAATCTACTCTACTGCTCTACGGATATTAATTCACAATCTAGAACACAAATCATAGACATGCAAAAGGAAACATCACACGTGAACAGAGATTTATCTAGGGGAAACCAATTGCTCAAAACTCCTTCCTCTCTGCATTACATTAATAAAAAAATAGAGATGAATACAAATGATTGCTCAAGCCTGAGCACAACCTGCAAGTGTATAGTCTATCTCTCTGCCTAATTGACTAACTCTGGTCCACACTCAGCCAATTTTCAAGCCATCCAATGATGCAGGAGCATCCTGCTCAAGAAAATATGCTATATATTTGGTTGACTTAGGGGATCTGATGTTTGATAATGAATCTGATTTCTTAATAGGAAATTTTGTATATTTTTAATAATTTGAGTGAGAAATATGTGTGAGGTTTTAAATGTAAATATTCTCAATTATGTGAGAATATGGGAGATGTTAGACTTGTGAAGATCTCATAAAAATCTTATAGATTAGGAGATCCTAGAATAGGAAATTAGTTGAGTTAAAAGAGGATTGAGAAATTTGGTATAATCTACTCATAAAGGTAGAATTTAGATATAGAACTGTTGGTGAGATCCTTAAGGGATCATTAAGATATTTTAGGAACTAGTTGAGAGATCTATGGAGAAGAAATAGGAACCAGAATGATCCATAACTATGTAATTGTTCCTATAATTGTAAGGAGGGGGCATGTAGAGAAGAGGTGAGTATGGAATGTGGAGAAGAATGGCCAAATGAATGAAGAGCAATCCATAGAGAATAAAGAAAATCAGATCCTAGGTAATTCATATATACATAAATGATTGAATGAAATAGTTTATTTGTCTATTCTTGATAAATCAATTCCAATTTGTATGTGTTTGGATGTTTAGATAATTTATGTACATCACAAAGGATTATCTCTGTAAAACTTTGTAGAGTGTCAAGGGGAATCATTGAGGGAATGATAAGCCTCTATCTTTTTTTTAATTTCTGAAGCATTGTTATCCTTCAAACAAATCAAAGGTTGATAATGGATGAATTGGCATGAAACGTTTCAAACAGTCAAAGATTTGGATCGTTGAACAACCCAGACAATAAAACTTGGTGCTCCCAGTGGGTGTGGGGGCACAATAATAACCTCGTGGGTCTCCAAATGAGTCGAAGATGCTTGTAGATCATATGAAATGGATATGATGATGGTGTAGGTGATGCCAAATCATCCTACAAGTCATGGGTCGGCTGCCAAATCTATGGGTCCGACTGTGCAAAGGTGAACTAGGTGCATCTTCCTCGTCCAATAGGTGAATCTCGAGCAACATTTTAACATCCTAGGGGATACATGAAGTGTTTTCTATTGTTGTGGAGGCCCATGGATCTCAAAAAACACCCTACATGTGTCAATGTAGGCCTTTGGAGGATTAGGACCCAGTATAGGGAGACCAAACCCAAGATGAAGACCATCTGCAATCCTACATAAGATCCAATGCGTCCCGTAGCCTTCCAGTACAACAAGTCATTAGAGAAATCAAGTAAATGAGCTTACCAACCATGGACCACAGGTAGGGACTTCATAATGGCCCACCCTTTCATAATGGGGTTCGGGATGTGGCAATGTCTCCTAAACTCCAAATGGGGTTAACCAAGTATCCTATTAGGTGGTTTCTACTTCTAAAGGGGATAATATGTTCAAGGTACATCCTTTAAAAGGTGGTGGAATGTGACAGATAGGTGAATGAAGTAGGGGGTGAGAAGGGGCAGCCTTGGGCCACATGTTGGGTGCAAGGGTAGCTAATAAAGGGGAGCCCACACTTGAGTTTATAATGTATAGAAGGGAGCAATTGTGGTACGTGTGGTGCCCCAACCTTGATTTTTCCACCCTTCTTTATATGCCTTTTTCCGTTTTATGATTTTATTTGATTAACTGCTCGGGGTTCAAGGGGTTAGAGAATGATGCATGAGATATAGCAGTGGATACCCCCTTTTAAGGTAGGGCGGTTCATCGCCCACTAGGGGTTGGGACAATCATGGGTTCCTATATGATGAAGGAGGCTCATAGAACCTGTAGTAACCAAGGTGATGGCCATGATGATGAGGTGGAGCTCATGTATTACCTTTTTACCACATGCTAAATGTGTTTATCCCGACCATATTTTGCATTTTGTGGTACATTTTCATGTTCAATGTGGCCAAATATGTTTTTATCTTTCTTTTTCGCTGCATCAACCTTCGGGGCATCATTCCAGGCTTGAACCAAGGTGTGGGTAAGGGGAAGGGGTGAACTAACCCTATTTGGACCCAGGTTGGAGAAATGATGAATGGGGAAGTAGTGAATGGAAAAGGGGGTAATATATGCAGATAAGGGTGATCCAGGGATCTTTTGCTTATAGATGTATGAAAAGAATCACATGTGAAAATTGCAGCTTAACACAAAAAATTTAATGTTTAGACAAGAAAGAAGAAGAAACACATAAAGGCATGAAAAAAAGACACCAAGACTTGATAATGGAGTTCATCCAACTCAAACTACATTTCCGGGCCCTACTCGATCAATGGAGAGGCCTTCATTCATTAAATGGCATGAAAAGAGGAGAATACAATCATTAGTTACATAAAAGGAGTATTATACCTCCATTCTGGAAGATGGAGAAATGGATAGCACCACTGCATCTGTGGCATTGAGAGGGGCTGAAAACATATAAGATTTGTCCAATTCAGACAAAATGCACTATCGGCCCTCCTGCGCTGCTCCTGCCTCGAACTATGTGGCAAAATCCTCTCTCCCCGTACTTTTTCCAATCAGCGAGCTTTTATAATGTCTCTTTTGTGACAAGGCCGCTTAAAAATCGAAGTTTGTTTGGTTCGAAATAGCAATCGGTGGAGTAGAAGGATCGGTGTAGTAGAAGGATCGGCGGGCGCAACAAACCCTTTAAATAAGCCTTTTTATGTTTAAATAGACAATACACACAAAACATTGAAAAACCCGACCGGAAGCCTTTTACCTAGACTTCAAATTTTATCGAATCGGGCTCATAAACCTATCGGGTCCGTGTTATATCGCAAATTGCTATCACCGAGGTCAATGGCCCAGTATATCGGGAATCTCTGATCGCCGATAACCGATACATCGATCCGCCGATTAGATCTAGACCATTGATTTGTTCCTTGATTGGACGTTCCAGATTGCATCACATGTCGCTATTGCACTGTTCAATGGCCCTGTCGTGGGGATCCGCCGATCACCGATCTCCCATATGCCAATCGCCGATCACCGATATGCCAATCAACGATATCGGCCATCGTTAATCAGGGGTTCTGCTATCCTTGCCTTAAGCTGCCTTTTGACTTCTCCGATTGCGATTTTCCTTTTAAATGCTTTAAGTCCATTTTTCGAGAAGATGCCTCATTTTCCAAAGGAACTAAGGCAAACTCTTTTCGCGATAACTTCATCATCCGAACTCGGATTGGAGTGTCGTTCACACTGTTGGAATCAGAGCAATGAGCACTTCGATCTGATGTCAATATACTTGCTTTCTTCCACTTTGAATTTTGATCTTTTCCATGCCATTGTATTTGAAGATCCACCTGGATGAATCCTCCCCATTGAAGAGCTTTTGGACCACCAAAAGCTTTTCATTAGTCAATTAGTAAGTGAGGGAATTGTTCCCTCACCCTTTCCTTCTCTAGCCATTTTTCCTTACTGGGGTGCATGCCTTTGAAACCAACTCGAAGGTATTCCACATCCCCTCACCATGAAGTCCTGGTTCTTCTGTCAAGGATGATGTCTTCAGGTAACTCATCGAGATATTTTGGGGAAAAACATCAACTGTAGGAACTGTGTGCATCTCATCAGTATCCATGATCAATGGTGGTTCATACAGCTTTAAGTTCTCCACATTCACTACTGAGTACATCTTCATATATATCGGCAAGTCGAGACGAAAGGCATTGCTTCTAATCTTCTCCAAAATGGTGAATGGACCATACCAAATTGGTCGCAACTTCTTCCCTTCTCCCTTCATCCTGTCCTTGCTAATGTAGAACCACACTTTGTCGCCCACTTGGAATTGATGGTAAACTCGGTGTTTGTTATGTTGAGCCTTGTAATGGGCTTGAATTTTCTCCAACTTCTCTTGTACTACTTGGTGAATCAATTGGATTTGTTGAATGAACTGCTGAGCTTTGTCCCTATCATTACGCCCACTGGAGCCATCTTCCCTTCCAAAGACCATATCAAAAGGGTCCTTTGGCAAGTAACCAAAACATGTCTCAAATGGTGAACGTTGCGTAGATGAGTGCACTGCTTGGTTGTAGGAATTTTGTACATATGGGAGATGCTCATCCCATAACTTGGGATGTTTCCCACAATAGCCTTGTAGCAAGTGTACCACAGTACAGTTGACAACCTCTGTCTGTCCGTTAGTTTGTGGATGAAATGGCGTGCTTCTTTTCAATTTGGTGTCCATGATCTTCCACAAGCTGGTCCAAAACTCTCCGAGAAAGCAAGAGTCTAGATCTGACACAATCGATGTGGGTAATCCAAAATGGACCCAAACATACTAAAAGAAAAGAGAAGCAGTCTGCTCTGCAGTGATCTGCTTTTTACAAGGCATCAGAATACAGATCTTGCTAAAATGGTCAACGATGACATACAAAGAGTCGTGACTCTTTCTAGACAAAGGCAAACCTCATACAAAATCCATTGACACACTTTCCCATGGACGACTCAAAATAGGGAGTGGTGTGTAGAGCCCAAGTTTTTTATTAGAGGGCTTTGAAATAGAACACATCACAATCCTTTACATAGCGAGTCACAATATGCTTCATATGATGCCAAAAACAAAATATTTGTAAATGACATAAAGTATTTTCGACACCAAAGTGTCCAAACACAAGAGAGGTGTGGGCCTCTCGAATTACATGTACTCTTTCCCCTGTGGGAATGCATAATTTACCAAGGTGATACAACAGTGTACCTTGCAAGTGATAGTTGTCCACCTATGAACCATGGGTTAGTTTTGCATAAATCTCCTTAAAGTCATCATCGTTAGTATATTGTGCAGCATAACTCTAAAAAGAAAACAAAGCATTATGCAAAATAATAGAAGTAGAAATAGGAGGGTGAGATAGCATATCGGCCACTTTATTGCTAGTGCCCTTCTTATGCTTTATTACCAGATGAAACTGTTGAAGAAAACCCATCCACCTGAAATGACAAGATTGCTGCAACTTGGTTTGTGACTGAAGGTACTGCAAGGGCTGATGATCCATATGGATGATGGTCTCCTTGCGGATCAGGTAGTGTTTCCACTTTTTCAAACTCTGCACCAAGGCATAAAGCTCCTTGTCATAAGTGGGATAGTTTATCACAGCCTGAGAAAACTTCTCAGAATGGTAACAAATCAGCTTATTTTGCTGCATCAGTACAACTCCCATGCCATAACCATTGACATCTGTTTCGATATCGAATGGTTGTTGGAGATCAGGTAAGGCCAACACTGGCGCGGTGCTGATCTTTTCCTTCAATGTCTTGAAGGACATTTGTTGTCTTCCTCCCCATTGGAAGACCTGTTTCACACTCGTCAATGTGTGCAAAGGTGCTGCAATAACAGAGAAATTGGCAATAAATCTCCTCCAATATTGGACTACACCTAAAAAGCTACGGACCTTGGTTACAGTAGTAGGCTTAGGCCAATTTACAATTGCTTCAACTTTAGAGGGATCAAATTTTAACTAACCATGACCAACAATATGACCTAGGTAACCCAAAGAGGTTTTCCCGAACTCACACTTTGACAACTTTACAAAGAGTTTTTCTTTTTTTCAGTACATCAAGCACTTTCTTTACATGACACACATGTTCAACCCAACTTTTACTAAACACAAGTATGTCATCTAAATATACAAGAACAAATTCATCAATGAAAGGTCAAAAGAGATCATTCATGACCCTCATAAAAGTGGTTGAAGCGTTGCAAAGTCCCAATGTCATCACCATCCATTCAAACAACCCCTATTTGGTCTTGAATGCAGTTTTCCATATGTCCTGCTCTGTAATTTGGACCTAGTGATAACCACTGCGCAAATCCAATTTGGTGAAATAAACAACATTCTTTAACTGATCTAACAAGTCATCAATGCATGGAAGAGGGTAGCAATTTTTCACCATGATCTTGTTTAGTGCGCGGTAATCCACACACATCCTCCATGTGCCGTCTTTCTTTGGGACTAAGAAAATCAATGAGCCACATGGAGAAGTGCTTGGCCTAATGACCCCTTGGTCCAGCAATTCCTGCACCTGTTTCTTAATTTCCTCCATCTCAATGGTTGACATCCTGTACATACCAATATTCGGTAAAGGAGCGTCATGTTGCAAATGGATCTCATGTTGGATTTCCCTCTTCGGAGGTAATCCCTTTGGTTCCTGAAACAACTCATCATAATTAGAAATTAATTTAGATAATTCCTATTTATTTTCTTGATCGCGGCCCTGGAAAGCATCAAATAATTCTGCATTATTTTCCCTTACAACCATCAACATGCAACCCTTACTGGAATTCACCAGCCTTTTCATTTTTCCAGCACTTACAAGGTTGGCATTGATTTTAGTTTGATGAGCCCTTATTATATATTCTACCCCATCTTTTGTGATTTGGTATTTGTTTTCATGACAGAAAAACACTGCCTTTCTAGCATATAGATATGGGCTCCCTAACACCATGCCACAACTATCCAATGGGATCACATCCAGTTCTACTTCATCTGCTAACTTAGAAGCGATTACATAATTTACTTTACACTGCTTGGTTACATCCAGTTTTGCTTTATCATGTATCCATCCAAGCAGGTAAGGTTTCGGATGTGGTTTCTAAGCTGAGTTTCTTTACCAAGGATTCTGCGATTAAGTTTGCTTGGGATCTAGTATCAAACAGAGTTTCAACTTTAGTATGATTTACAACAACTCTAATATGAAACAGTTCAATTCTCTTTCGATCATTAGGAAGGGACTCATTCACAAAACTAGTGCCTTCACACGATTCAGAATTAACATGAGGTGTAAGAGTACCTTTTGTTCCAGCGACTGTGATTAATGCTTCATCGCCCAAATCTGATCCAAGGTCTTGCTGTGCAGTTTCCATTGTCTTATGTTTCCCTTTTCCTCCATACTTCTTTGGATGCTTTTCAGGGTGCTGTTTCCAATAGTGATCATCATCGTCACCTTCCTTTTTGCAGTGATTGCAATACAACCTTTCTCCTTCTTTAGCTGCTACCATCTTCTTCTCCTTTCCTTTCCATTTCTCTTTAGATTTTCCATGGGGAGGTTTGAACGGTGGTTTTCTGGAATGATCATCTCATTAATTTTTTCCCCTATTACGTTGGTTGAGTCAATAGTGGTTTGTTCAAACAACAACAATGAATGCCTACTGTAGCTATGCAATGAACCAACATACTTAGTTACTATTTGAGGTGTATCAAGTGCAATACCCAGATTAAGTGCTTGCTTTCTAAACTCCTCTGTAAAACTCTGACCATCCTGACCTTTTCCTTGCCTTAAATACTGCCAATTCATTAAAGCTTTTTGCTTGTAACCCAAGGGATAAAATTGTTCCTTTAATGCAGAAATAAAATCAGGCCACGAGGAAAAGAGGTTACCCACATTCTTACTGCTCTGCAATTTGCTCTCCCACCAAATGAGAGCGGTGTTGCTCAGCCATAGACAGGCCAACTGAATCTTTGCCTCATCCTCCATGATCTGTTGAATCCTGCAGTAGACCTCAATTTGCCTAATCCAATTATTGAGCTTTTCTGCATTACTTTCACCATTAACCATGGGAAGATCAAATTTAACATCTAATTTAAAGAAAGGTTTCTTAGATGCATCTCTGGGATTTCTACGATTATGGTGGTGAGAGGAAGAAGAACTTTCACTCACGGAAGGAGAAGGAGGGGGTTCTTCTCCACCATTTCCATGCGTTGAACCTTGTTCTTCTGGGTTTCTCTCTTCTGCTTTCTGCAGCCTTAAAAACAACTGGCTAATATTCTCTGCCATTGAATAGAAGGTATTGCAGAAATTGTGCTCCTCTTCAAGATGAGCTTCATCTTTTGCCATGTTTCTCCTTTGATGTGCACGCCCCGATTCGGGATCGAAATGTTCTAGTTCTCGTTTGCCTCTTTGAACCCTGTTTCTTGTTAGCATACAAACATGCAATTCACATCTAAAAAGCCCCGCTCTGATACCACTTGATCCAGGGATCTTTTGCTTATAGATGTATGAAAAGAATCACATGTGAAAATTGCAGCTTAACACAAAAATTTTAATGTTCACACAAGAAAGAAGAAGAAAGACATAAAGGCATGAAAAGAAGACACCAAGACTTGATAACAAAGTTTGTCCAACTCAGACTACGTCTTTGGGCCTTGCTCGATCAATGGGGAGGCTTTCATTCATTAAATGGCATAAAAAGAGGAGAATACAATCATCAGTTACATAAAAGGAGTATTATACCTCCATTCTGGAAGATGGCTGAGAAAAAGAGAAATCATATGGAGAAATTGATAGCACCACTGCGTCCATGGCATTGAGAGGGGCTGAAAACATATAAGATTTGTCCAATTCAGACAAAATGCACTATCGGCTCTCCTACGCTGCTCCTACCTCGAACTACGTGCCAAAATCCTCTCTCCTTGTACTTTTTCCAATCATTGGGCTTTGATAATGTCTTTTTTGGGACAAGGCTACTTAAAAATTGGAGGTTGTTTGGTTTGAAATAGAAGCCGGTGGAGTAGAAGGATCGGCGAGTGCAACAAACCCTGCAAATAGGCCTTTTTTGTTTAAACAAACAATACACGCAAAACATTGAAAAACCCGACCAGAAGCCTTTTACATGGACTTCAAATTTTAATGAATTGGGCTCATAAACCTATCGAGTTCATGTTATATCGCAAATCGCTATCACCGAGGGCAATGGCCCTGTATATCGGGAATCTTCGATCGCCGATCGCCAATACGCCGATCCCCCAATCGCCAATACGCCGATCCCCTGATTGTAATACGTCGATCCCCCGATCGCCAGATCTGCTGATTAGCTCTGGACCGTTGATTTGTTCCTTGATTGGACGGTCCAGATTGCATCGCATGTTGCTATCGCACTGTTCAATGGCCCTGTTGCGGGGATCCACCGATAGCCGATTGCTGATATGTCGATCGCTGATATTGCCGATCACCGATATCGCCGATTAAATCTAGACCGTAGATCTGTTTTCGATCCGACAGCTGAGATTGCATGTCGTCATCAGCGTATCACATCGCTATGGCCCAGGCATCCTGCCTTTGGCATCCGCCAACGTCGATCTGATCGCTGCTGCCGATTGCAATCGCTAATCACATGCCTTCAATCCCGATATCAACCATCGCTAATCGTGGGTTCCGCTGTCCTTGCCTTAAGCCGCCTTTTGACTTCTCCGATTGCGATTTGCCTTTTAAAGGCTTTAAGGCCATTTTTTGAGAAAATGCCTCATTTTCCAAAGGAACTAAGGCAAACTCTTTTCGCGATAACTTCATCATCCAGACTCGGATTAGAGTGCCATTCGCATCGTTAGAATCAGGGCAACGAGCACTTCGATCTGATGTGAAGATACTTGTTTTTCTACCACTTTGAATTTCAAGATTTTCCATGCCATTGTATATGAAGATCCACCTGGATCAAAGGGAGCAGGACCACACAACCAAAATCAGGGTTTCCTGTGAAATACCATCCCTAAAGCCAAATGGTCAGTAAAAGAGATCCCACGGGACTAGAATCTAAGGTTAATATCCAAAAGGGGTATAGGGGACAAAAGCACAAACCTAGCCCATTATTTTCACCGAATCCCCCCATTAACCCATTCCCAGAATTGTCCATGATAAGCAAACTACAATACTCAATTACCAAATGACAAGGCAGACCTTTGGGTTCGAGCGATCCACCTTCAAACATATATCATGACAGGTGGGTGAGGGACCACATAAAAAATCCAATAAGAATTCAGTCGACCCTTTAGGTATTTAAAAGAAGAATAAGAAAATCAAGCATTCGAGTCGGGACATATAGCTCAGCGGTAGAGCCAATAAGTCGGGTCGCAGTGTTCGAGTCCTGCTATGTCCATTTGAGTCCCGGAAATTTCCATAAGTCGGTCCCTTCTCTCATGTGTAGCAATGAGTCTCCCATTAGGTTTAACCAAAGTGGCATGTTGTTGGAGGGTCTGATGGGAGGTGAGGATTGGCAATGCGTTGTCTCTCCTGTGAGGTTCTCATCTGGGTAGGGCAAAGGGATGACCTTCATAAAATGGCTGTCAGGTTGAAGGCACTTCGGAAGGTTGATTTAGTCGGAGTCCCGAAAAGAGTTTCCATTTATTATCTTGGCCCTCTCGACATGCGAGCTAATGAAGCCCCTCTGTGTTGCCGCGGGAGTGATTTGAGAGGGATTGGATGAAGTGGAGGAGTGACAATGCGTTGTCATCCTGTGAAGCCTCATCCAGGTAAGGAACGGGACAAGGGCTAATGGCGTTGGACAATGGTCAGTTCTTGATAGCTTGGTGTCTAGTAGCTTGGTGTATTGGTAGGGTATCAGCCCATGTTTGGTCAGCAAAACTGACAGTTGTATTCCTATTGTCTTTGTGTGTCAACTATAGGCCGCCCCGTTGGTGTCAGCTATTTGAAGGAGTACGGTTTTGTTTGTCAGGAGTTTTGCAGGTCATGAGTTTTTGCCAACTTTTGATGGATAATGAATTTGAGGTCCAAGGGAATAGAGGTAAAAGGATCAAAGGTCGAAGGACCAAGGATCAGAGGGTGTAAAGGAACAAAGGAAGGTGGGGTGATGGGGCCCCATCAAAGCTGGCCGAAGGCTGCTGAAGGCTCAAGGTTGGTCGAAGGTTGGCTGAATTTCAGATCCTGCTTGGCCGGGTGATGGAAATTTGTAGATGATTTCAAAGTCATAACCCAACATCTTTGGACCCATTTTTGTTGCTCTTCAGAGGATAATCTTTGTTCTAAAAAGTATTTAAAGCTATCATGATCCATTTTTACCTTGAAGTGTCTTCCCATTAGGTAGGGTTGCCATTTCTTAAGTGCATGTAGTATTGCCAACATTTCCTTCTAATAAATAGCTTTGTGTAAATACTTTCCCTTGATTGGACAACTTTCGAAAGCAATGATCTTTCATCTTGCATTAAAACAACACCAATTCCATTTCCTGAAGCATCACATTCCACAATAAAGGTTTTTGTGAAGTCTGGTGTAGCTAAGACCGGTGCTTAGCACATTGCGTCTTGAAGATGTTCGAAGACCTTTGTTGCTTCTAGAGTCCATGAAAATGCATCTTTCTTCAATAATGTTGTTAGAGGTGCCTCTATTCTCCCATAATTCTTAACAAACTTGCGATAATACCATGTCAACCCGAGAAATCCTCACATATGCTTTATGGATGGGGGATTTTCCATTCCTTAATGGCTTTAATTTTGCTAGGGTCTACCTTAACTCCTTCATGAGATACAATATGACCTAGATATTCCACCTCTTGTACTCCAAAGAAACATTTTGATCTTTTTGCATATAATTGTTTCTCCTCCGATAGTTGTAGCACCCTGTCAACATGTTCAACATGATCCTTCCAAGACTTGTTGTAGATTAGTATATCATCAAAAAATACCAACACAAATTTTCTAAGGAATGGTTTGAAAAGAATTCATCAAACCTTGAAATGTAGAAGGTGCATTGGTAAGGCCAAAAGGCATGACCAAAAAATCATAATGACCCTCATGAGTTCTAAATAAAAAACCAACTCAACACTGCATAAGCTTGATCTCAATATATATACATCAGTCATAGCTATCATCATTCAATTTCAAGGTTAGTATTCATTTTGTGATCCCTACTAACAGAGTAATTATATTTAATTGCTTCACTCATACCACCAGTGTAATTTTTCATCAGTTGTTAAAATGCTTTAGAAAGATTTGTCCACCTTATTATAGCCAACAATTATAACACTTGCAACTTCATGGAGTCAGTCAGTCACATTACCATACATCGTATTCTTAAATTGCTCACATTCATAGGGAGAATACATCACAAGACCTGTGCCAGATAATAAGCATTTATCCACTGCTTAACTTTCTACTGTACACCTTAAGTCAAATGGGCCATGGGATTCCTCCAACGAATGCATGCACACAAAGACATACCTATACAATTAGTAGAACAATGTGCAATGCAAGAAACACAAAAATTTCCAAGGAATTTCCAAAATCCCTCATGCCATGTAGTGATTTGCATGCATACCTATTCCAGGTGCATAAAAATACACCATTTAAAAAATTATGCACAACCCATGTAGGTAGTCCTATATAACTATGGACATAACAAGCACCCATGGTCATAGCAATAGACCATCAAGACCTTCAATATGTCAAAAAAAAAAACACATGCAATACCATGCTACCTAATTAAATCACAAGGCAAGCATATGAACCATACATGCAATTGATCAATCATAGATCGGATTTTAACACCTAAACATTTTTTTTATCCATTTTCTAAGATTTGATATGGCACCACCTTGCTTTGTTAACTCTTTAATAGAGTACCAACCTGTTTCCAAGGGCTTTGAAAGAACCTAGTTATTATTTTTCTCATGATAAAGCCCATCCAATCCAAGTTTTGAACTTGGATGCTTTGATACCACTCTGTAACATAACCCCTACTATTCCCCACCCAAATTAAGGTTAGCAGGAGATAGTTACTGTGATGACTTGAATCCCATGGGTATTTTGTTTTCTTTCTTCTACCCTTTTGAACTCAAAACAAATGATGCCATCAAATTTGTCTTGTCGAAATGATTCCAACGATATATAATTTTACCACATTAGGACTTCTAGATTTTAAATTATGGTCGTCTAAAGGTTGGCCTACCTACTGGTACCATGCCATGTTGGCCTTCCATGCGGTGTCCATGTGGCTATCGACGTAGTGTATGAGTCACCACTTCTAACCCGCTCATACTTACCATGTTAGTGGGAAAATCCTTTATTAAAATACTCTCTACCCCCCTTACATGCGTGTATCAATATCCTTCAATACCAATAACATACATACATACATACATATATAGATATATATATATATATTTATATATATATATATATATAATATATATAATATATATAATATATATATTATATATATATATATATATATATATTAGCCCAACCCTACTATATTAGTTCCCAACTCTTTAAACAATCTTCGTGTTCTAGTGCACATGACAACACCTTGAGACCTGGTCCCCGCTCTCTTAACTTATCAACTTCTACATGTGACCCTGGTCCTTTTTAAATGATGCACAAAAGGGTCTTTCAATGAAGCTTTCTAGGAGACAATTTTGGATGTGAAATTTCTCATTAGTCATTATGTCGAACTCCCAACAATCGATGTCCTACTCCTTTTATAAAATAACACACACTACTTTCTTCTGGGTGGATTCAACACTCCCTTGTGGGCCCTTGTTAGTCACACGTTTAGTATGCTCGCTCCACTTCACCCCGACATTCTCCATGTTGCCTAGATCCTCCATGTTGTCCCATTCCTTGTCATCCTGACGCTCCTTTTCGAGTGGCCCTCTTTTTCTCTTCTGGGGATGAGAGCTCTGGGACACGTGGATAGCTACAACGTGCTTACCCATCAATGACTTTAATTTCTCCTAGACTAATGCTTCATCACCATGCCTTGTCACATGTCCAAAGAGGTTTTAAGCCATTTCACCCAAAGTCCTGCTCTATTGATTTGAGGATTATAGTGTCACAACACTACAAGAAAAAAGGACATTGGTGAGGGGTGAAAAATGTCACCATAAGCTCATTGGTGATAGTCAAAAGAGCATTCGTCACCAAAAACTAAACGTCACCAAAGGTAGCGTCACCAAAATTATAGTTGTTGTAGTGACATACAAAATCTGTTACCAATAATGATTTATACTTATGGATAGTGACCGTCACCATTTCATATGAGCAATGGTGATGAACCATAGCCACCATCACCAAAAATTGAACGTCACCAAAGGTGGTGTCATCAAATGTATAGGTGTTGGAGTGACATTCAAAGTTCATCACCAATAATGATTTATAATGATGGATAATGACCATCACCATTGCATATGAGAAATGGTGACAGACCATAACCTCGGTCACCAAAAACTGAACGTCACTAAAGGTGGCATCGCCAAAGTATAGGTGTTATGGTGACATTCAAGGTCTGTCACGAATATTGATTAGAATGAGGGATAGTGACTGTCACCATTTCATATGAACAATAATGATTTATTGTGATGGATCTTTAATGGCCATCACTATTGGTGCATATATATGGTGACGTTCATTGACCGTTACCAAAAGCCGCATTTCTAGATGTATAGGTGTTGTGATGACATTCAAGGTCCGTCATGAATAATGACTATAATGACAGATAATGACCATCACCATTTCATATCAACAACAGTGATTTATGGTTATGGACCTTTGAGGGTCGTCACTATTGATGCGTATATATGGTGGCGTTCGTTGACCATCACCATTTCATATTTTTGGTGAGGGTCGAAAAATGTCACCAAAGCTCATTGGTGATGGTCAAAAGAGCCTTTGTCACCAAAAATTGATCGTCACCATTCCATATGGATATCAGGGCACGATGGAATTGAACCACCAACCTCCTGCTTGTAAAGAAGGTGCTCTTCCATTGAGCTAGCACCCTTTAAAGAATTATATTTTTAAAAATTATACCTTGAAACTTCATAAATTGTAAATTCTACAACTTTCAATAAATTAAAGTCTTAACAATATTTTACTAAACAAGTAAAGCAACATCGAAGTTGTAGGTCCCTACCTAATGGTTATTGAATTTATGAAAATTGGGTGGAGGGAAAAATAGTTATGTATAAGAGAATCAATATGTTCAGTTGAATAATAAATTATAAGTGAAACTTTGAAGACATTTATAACCTATAAATGACCTATAACTATCAAATGCACCAAATATTCCAAAGGAAATGTCATAAGTGGATAGCATATGGAAGAAGAGGAGGCAGGGACTTGGAACACTTGTACACCTTGGCAGTCATGACCTCACAACTAGTATTGCATTTTTCCATGACTTGGGAACCTTACATTCATTAGAACACCTTGGCACTCCCTAGTTGTCATGCCCTTTGTTATCCTCCATAATTTCCCAGGCTGATGAGGAGATCGACGAAGGTAAACATATACGAAGCTTTTAGTTTGGTAGCTAGCCCTACCAAACCAAAAAGGGATCTCTCTATGAAATCATAGCTAAGAAATGACTGGAATGTAAAGGATTTCAGGCTAGATAGCTAGGCTCAGGTGGGTTTTTGTAAAATTTAGGGATTTGGAACTCTATCCACGGTGTCTTGTCTGGCAGGGACTTTATTAAGGAGGCAAGGACTTGGAACTCTATCTAGGATAAAGCACCTAACATGCATGACAAAAGCTCCCAAGAATAGAGTACCTCCCACCTAGAAGAGTGTCCCTTTCCCAAAATATAGAACCCTTCTCTACTGTGCACTTTTCAAAAAGATAAATCTGTGCATAAAATAATACTAAGAAAAACACCTAAATTAAGAAAAGTGAGCATCTAAGTCAAACTATAAAAGTATAATAAATATGGCTCTATACAAGTTTGGGAAACACTAGACATGCATGCTTTCATACAACAACAATAAGATGCCTAAAATTGACGTGATTCTTTCATCGTTGCTATACCCTCACAACAAAACTAGAATCTATAACATGTACCCCGAGGTTGTATGCATTTGCTGAAGGTGTAGATTGAAAGGATCTGCTGAGATGAAGTACTATTGAAGGAGAAACACCTTCAAAACATTAGATAAAGTCTACTATGAATTCAACCCATTTACACACAGACCAAGGCTGCTACTAGGTACACTTCTCCGCTAAATGGAAACTGCAATGTATTGTAGTGCTATTGAAGAAATAACACCTTTAGTGCAACATGAATAAAACTCTAACATATATTGTCAATGTGGCCTCGATTGTTAATGATCTCATTAATATAGGTAACAACTTCGATAACTGAAAAACCAAAAGGTGAGATGCATAGATCATTTGAAATGACAGATTTAGGCATACTTTATTAATGTTTAGGAGTGTTAGTATAGAAAATGCAAGGTAGCATGTTGCATCTTTATGTCACAGGCCAAGTATGAGAAGAAATACATAAAATATTAAATAGCATGGTATAATTCGATTGCAGGTTCTTACGAAATGAGAATGGAATTCTCATTGTGTGGGTTCTAATCTTGTGGGTATAACTTTAAATAAGAAACTGATAGTTATGGGGTTGAAATTGTCTCACAATTCATGAAAAGTCCCAAATTTGTTCACTAGAAAGAAGCAGAGCGAGTCATCATGTTTATGGAAGGGAACACCCTATTTGTAGGAAGATAACTTGAAATTAGTCAGGCATATTATTTCTCGTCTTCTTGTACGTGTGTGCTCTGAAAAGATAACCACATCCAAAGACTCAATAACAACTCTGGTAGAGTTTATAGATGTAAAGAACTTCTGAGAAAACCCATTGCTTAATGACAATTGAACGAGGAATATGTCGAATGATTCAATATTGCACTCATTCATAAAAAGGAATTTGGGGTATCCAGCATCTTGCCAACAAACTGAATCCAACCATAATGTGAAAGGCAGTTAACTACGAAACCTATTTCCCACTTTGTAGTATTGTCCCCTCTTGAATTCCAACAGGTATCTGGCTACTTAGACCCACAAAGCTCGTGCCAGTTAAAATCTGCATGATACAATTGTGACGTGCAAGCTTGACACACACTCTAGTTTCCCTCTAAAAGAGGGTAAGTCAAAATATTATGACAATATTAACTGTAATTTGATCATACACTATTGAGGTATTGCATGGAATAAACAATATAGTATCAATGCACTAATGAAGAACTCAAAATAAATGAATTTCTTATTGCCACAATAGCGCCTCTTGGGATTCTCGGATAAAGCACCTAACCTGCATGGCAAAAGCTTCTTAGAATAGAGTACCTCCTACCTAGAAGTGTGTCCCCTGCTCAAATATAGAACCCTTCTCTATTGTGCACTTTCCTTAAAGATAAATCTGTGCATAAAACAGAACTAAGAAAAACACCTAAATTAAGAAAAGTGAGCATCTAAGTCAAACTATAAAAGCACACTAAATATGGTTGTATCTAAGTTTGGGAAACACTAAACAAACATGCTTTCATACAAAAACCAAAAGATGCCTAAAATCGATGCAATTCTTTCATCGCTACTACAACCTCATAGGAAAACTATAATCCACAACTTGTATCCTAAGGCTGCATGCATCTACTAAAGGTGCAAACCGAAAGGATCTACTAAGATGAAGTATTGTTGAAGGAGAAACACCTTCAAAACAACATATAGAGTCTAATGTGCATTCAACCCATCTGCACATAGGCCAAGGTTGTTACTGGGTACACTTCTCCCATAAATGGAAACTGCAGTGTATTGCTGCTCTACTGAAGTAGAAACACCTTAAGAGAAACATGGATAAAACTGTTAGAGCCTAGATTTACCTCAGGCTGAAAAGGTAAGCTTCTAGGTCCACATCAAACCACGCTCAGCCTGGTAGCTAGCCCTACCAGGTCGGGAGAGGGCTCTCTCCGAGTCAATCTTAGCGAATAATGATCACTAAAGGCTTGAGATGACTGATTTAACAACTGATCTTAGGCTAGGTATATGTGTGCAAGAGTCTGATTAAATGAATTGATGGTTTTTGTTGGCTCAGGTGAGAAGCAAATTTTGAGTGTGAGGAATGAGGTGTAGTCTTGCAGGGGGCTCAATGGGGCAAGGTAGGCAATTTAATTTGGCACTTTAAATCAAATGAGATGGGTGGATCAGATAGAGGAGGATTTTAAGAGGGCAAGTGAAACCATGGATCCTCTCCAAACAGTGGAAAACATCAAATACTAAAGAAAACTTCAAGTAGAGCACTAAAATTTCAATGTATTCTACTTACACTCTTGTTTGTTTAGCTGAGAATACATAAGAGAGAAAATGATATACAAACACATGAATAAATTCACAAGTACATAAGAAAGCACTGTACCAAAACAATAGCCACAAGGATCCCAAAGAGTACTGCAAATCCTGGTCTCAATTCCTTAGCCAAAATTTGATGTCAATGTACAATGAAGCTCCTTCTTTTCTCAAGATTCCAACCATGCCAATGACTGAAAAAACACATAATATAGACAAACATAGCTCATCCTTGCTTCTAAGGGTCGAGCTCACATGTTTAGGATCTGATCCAACTGATTCTAAACTGAGAACTAAAAACTAGGAAACATAATAGCATGCCTCTAGAAACAAGGGAACTCATCCATTCAGTTTCAAACAACCTTTCAACTGATGAATCTACCTCTACAAGTGAAAATATAAGATATTTACATCATTATTCATCAATTTTCATCAAATTACATCACAAATTTTCCATTAGGAAAGTAAAAAAGTCAAACTAGGCAAAACTGGGTGAAAAACAACTTGCTCAAACTGGCAATTTTTCCTCTATGCGCCGCGCCCGTTTGGACCCACGTTTGGAGGCCTTCCCGGTGTCCAAATGAGCTCCAAGTGTGCCTGTTGGAAATGCCAACTTGTCTACTTTCCCACCCAAGTGTAATTTTTCAATTTGGCCTTCATTTGCCCTGTCAAAAATTAGATCTCCCAAGACTGCTTCCTGTGTGTCAAAATATGGGCAATGAGGTCATGTTTTGAGTGCTTTTGACCTCTTTGAGGGCTCAAAACCTCCCCAAATTTCCTGACCATAGGTAGGAAAGCATAAATTTTCATGAAAAATCTAGAAATACAAAGTTTTTGTGATTTGGATCCCCCTAGAAAAAGCGAGCGCCATGTGGCGCGGCGCATAGGGCAAAATTTCCTGTTTTTTGTGCCAAAATTTGTCAAAATGCACAAATTGCCCCAAATTTCTTGAAATTTGGGCTGAGCCTTATCTATAAAAATATATTTTGGGCCAAGGAAGCCTCAGCCAATATCTGAAGTCGATCATGCTCCTTTCGCCTCTTTGATGCCTTCTTCAATTTTTCCTTTAAACTTCGGATTCTCACCTTGGAAGCTTTGTTCCTCGCCATATAGTGAAAAGCCATGTGTCTCAACAAGTTATTCTCCTTGTTTGCCTTCTCTAGCAATCTCTCTAAATGGACATTGGCTTTTTCAAGCCAAGACTCTTGATCATCATTGATCTCTTGCTCCAATGAAGTGAATTCAATCCTCCTCGTTTGGGCAGCTTGGCGATTCTCCCAGATGTTTTGTAACTCCATGATTGCTTGCTGATCTTCAAGCTGCTTGTTCCTTTGCTCCAAATATTTTATGATCCACTTAGCCCTCTCCAAGTTGAGTGACAAGGCCTTGATGTCCTCCTGCTGCTCCTTGATGATTTCCTTAAGATTTGCACTTTGCGGGCCCACATCTATATCATCATCTCCTATAAGAATGAAGTCAGTCTCTCGCTCACCTGAAGGCCCCTCATCCTACAATGGCCTCTTGCCTTTGTCCTGTACCTATTGTGTTGATGACGGAAGCGAGACCCCTTCCACCCTAGGTGGAGATAACACTCGCTTTACTACCGTGAATAACTGTCTAGTGCCCTTCTGATAAGTGATGAATACTAGCATAGTAGCAGTGTGTGTCTCATGACTTCATGCTGGTAAGAAGGTCCACCTGTCTCATGCAAAGTGTCTGAAGGTCCCTGAGAAGATCTAAAAAACTCACGAGAGATGAAGTCATCCCAAGTGATGCCCTGTAAGCCAAGCTGATGGACAACCACAATTTTTATGAGAGCAAAATGGTAAATACTGTTAAATTGCTGCTGAGGAGTCTTGTGCTGCACAAGGGTGGTCATCTTCTCTATGTTTCGGCACATGAAGTAAGGAATGTTCATCATCCATACCCGGGTAAAATGCATCAGCAGCCTGATATGATATGCATATAAATGGGAGAACCGGCCCTCACAACTGAAATGCTTCATGATCAGTTTCATTAAAGGAGCATATTCATCTTTGAGGTACCGAAAAGGGAACACTCTCTTGAGCTGTCTCAAAAAGCTGGGTTTGATATATTGTTCGTAATGCTGCCGGTCAATTTTCTGCCTCTTGTTCCATGGCTCTCCAATGTTGGGTATGCCGGTTGCTAATGAAATGGAATCTGGTGTTAATGTGAAAGTGACACCAGCTAAAGTGGCCTGATCACCATGAAAATGCAGTACAAACAAGCGGGCCAACTCATGATGAAACTGAATACTAGCAACCTTCTCACAAAATTCATAACATGGCTGATGTCAAAAACAAGAGATGGCGAGTGGGCAGGCCTGTAACTCAGCCAGAGTGGTTGGTTCTTCTCTAATATGTTTGCCACCTCTATGAGGCCTCCTCGGTGCATGTCCCTCCGTAGGTGAGTCACTTTGAGTCTCCTCTTCATAATCATATGAAGGATCAGATGCCATGTCTGCTGGTAGATAAAATGCCTTGAAGAAGTAGGTTTTGGTATGTTAAATCATCTTGGACTACCTTTGATGATGTGTTTGACCTTTGTCACCAAGGGAAAACAATGAAATGAAGGGTTGTAAGGGGAGGGAAAAATAGTGGAGAATTAAGGGACTGTTGGGATAGATTTTAGTCAGGGAAATATGGGATATTTTGGGATTATAGGATTAGGGTTTGGGGATTTACAATTGAGATTTTGGAAAAGGTAATTTGGGATAGGGGATTAGTGAATTTAGGGGGTAGGGGAACATAGGGAATAATGAAATCAAGGGATAAATGGGATGAGGGAGTGAACTTGGTGACAAAATAGTGAATTGAAACCCTAGCAGCAAGTTTCTTTGAGATATTTTAAAAGGTAGGGTTTGATTGATTTAAACAAGCACCATGAAACACACACCATCAAACCATCATCGAACTTGGATAGAAAATAGCTTTGAAAGGTCTACCTACTTGTATCAATATTGATCCATGTAGTTTCAGGTGATTGGAGCGAGTTTAGGCAGCGTTTGGGTTCTCTGGCTGTGTGCGCTGCGCAGCACACCCAATGTGTCGTGCCCCACCTATGCACCGCGCAGCACACCCAATGTGCCATGCCCCACCTATGCACCGCGCCCTTGTTATTTTACATTGGATATTGAAGCCTAGTGCGTCGCGTCGGCTGTATGTGCCGCGCCTCCTTCCCAGTGCGCCGCGCTGAGGAACTTAGAGAAATTTTCACCCGAACTCGTCACTTTCTCACCAAAACTACTTTGCCTTGCTTCTCTTTTACAAATGATCTTTACAAATGAAGGAATTGCTTATAAACAAAGAGCTTTTGAAATTTTGGCTCATGAAACCCACTTTCATAATGTTTTACAAATGACTTTATCTTTAAACTCTGTTTTTTGGACTTTTTCACTTCTTTTAAGTTTTATGATGAACTAAATGACCTGAGCTCTGCTTGTTTTGCAGCGGTTGGAGCTTTTTGGGCTAAGGAAAGAAACCAGGGTGCAGATGAAGGAATTTACAATGAAGAAAACAAATTTTTCTTGATTTTTGTACAATAAAAGCTAAATACATTGTTTTTTCCTCAAAACAGAGTTTTGAGGAAAAACACATATTCGAACACTTGATGATAAATTTATTGATGTTGAAACGTCCTCATGGCCTGCTAGTAATTATTGGAAATTTTGAAACCCTTTTTGACAAAACCCTAGTGAAACCCTAGACCTAATTGACAATGAAACCCTAAATGGAACTTTGCAATTTTAAAGGCAAAAAGGTGGCTGTATATACTTTTTAATGATCAAACATGAACCAACAAGTAAATGACATGAGGGAAAATGTAGGAAAGCCACTATCGTCAGATTATCCATGCTCCTAATGGAATGCAGCTGACTGGACGGGACACCTAATATGCAATGCAACAAGAGGATTTGATCTCTGACGGAGGGATGAAGATACTGACACTAACATTGGCTCCAATGGGGATGGTAGCTCCTTGGAGGTACCATTTGGGAAAGCAGGCAATGCCTTCGTCCATTGGGCAATGGAGTCAATAAACTCAAAACACCCAAAAACCAATTACTACGAAACTTTGACTCAAGACTCATAGTTGAACTAACTAATCCAAAACTAAAACAAGACTCTCAAAAGCTAAAACTGGACACTCAACTGAAACTATCTTTAAACTGACTAAAACAAAAAATGACTCAAGACTGACTTAACTGAAACAAGTACTTATAAAGCTTTTAAATGGTAGCAGGCCATCGAGATTTGAGAGCTTCAAATCATGATGACAACCATCTACCTACTAATGAAATATGTACATTCATGCGTAGTGAGCCTTCCAATGTAACCAATCCAGTAGATGGTTGCATACTGAAATTCTGCTCTCACTTTTCCCGAGCAGGTAGAACGATGTAAATGTAGGAAACTCATAATAACCACTGAAACCAAGGCTTATGATAACGAACTAGGCAACATTTATCTTCTCTAATGCTTGCAAAAGAATGCCAAAGGGATCTTGATAATCCTGAAGCACTATCTTGTCTTGAGATCCAGCAGAAAAAATACAAGTACTCCCTTTATTCTGATCTGAAAGAACAGTGGGTTGCTGATTGATAGTAACTGACTTGAACTCTGGCTTACAGTGTCTCTTAGACTCACATTCCTCAATTTCATGGTCTAGGTCATTCTTAAACAGAAAACAATCTTCAGGATTATCAAACATGACAACCTTATCATCTTCATGAAAGAAAATATTATCTGTTTGCTGATCTATAAAGCTAATTTCAAGATTGTCATCATTTTCAAAAGAAGAAGAAGTTCCACCATCACCTTCTTGACCATGTGCACACTGCAGACTTGCATTAGCTTTGGCTGTAACCTAACCTTTCAAGAGTCGATCTATCTCATGTTCAGACAGAGGAGATAATACTTTCTGTTTTGTTTTGCTCGAGTGATTTTTGTCTTCTTGAAATAACATTTCAAAACATGAAAAATCTGAATTACAATCCTGATCTTCTAATATTTGGAAACATTGTTGATCATCTTCATATGACATGGAAATCAAACTATCCAAATTATCATTTACCACTAAGTTATCGAAAGAAGATTTTTCACTTAATCGAACAAAGGTTTCATCTTGTTTTTCATAAAATGACTAGATTACCTCCTCATGAAGGCTTTGTTCAATAACTCTATCTTCTTCATTCCAGATGATCTCAACAGTAGAGCACTCCTTCATGGGATTCAAAACAAGGTTGTCTTCATCATCACGATCTGAATCTAGATCTGAAATAGCTTACTTGACTTTATCACATTCTGAAATTGAAACTTGAATTCCCTGCATACTGTCTTCTTTTATGGACAGATCTGAAATAAAACCTTCTCTTTCATCATTTTCCATTGTGCTAAGATCTTGATCCTGCTGCAAATTTTCCTGAGCATCTTGATGAGTATCCTATAAGTTCTCTTTATGCTGCTGAAATGGATTTTCGTACAGAGCTTCCATGATCTCGTCATCCATGAAGTTATCATCTTCATAAACTTTCTCAAGAATTTCAATAAAACTATAAGCATGTTTGCAACAGTTCTGAACTAAATTTAATGATGGATAAGATTCTTTATACCTTTCAAAGAACACGATATGAAAATCTTTCAAAGAATAAATACAAGCAGGTGGAAAACTTTCATACCAAGATCAGGCTTCACCTTCCAGAGTGGCCATGAATATCTTCATCAAACAATATTCCGGAAAATCAACCTTCAACTTGTGAATATGTATGTGAAATCTAACCAGATGTAAAGCAGCATCCTTCCTATCATCATCTTTAAACGTAGGTAAATTCCTTTGCCAATCTACTTTAGGAATTTTATTTGGAAAACCTAGAATGTGATCTCGGCTCATGGGAGCATATCTTCGATCCAGAGAAACCATTTTGATAACAATGAATTCACCAAGAAATCCTTCAGGCTGATGTTTCTTGAAGAGTGGAGTTGCCATAAAAATTCTGAACCTTGGGATTCTTCGACACTGGAGTCGCCAGGTGAATGATTTTAGCCTTCATATGTGTCTGACTATTGTCCACCATCAACAATCAGATCTAACCTGATTCATGTACTGGGGTAATTTGTAAGCCATATGTTTCCGTTTATAAGACTAGACCGGAGATTGATTGAAGCAGCTTTTATCTACTTTTGCTAATGCAAAGCAAAAGTGTTTCGAAGGGTACCTGACTAATCTTCAGGCTCCGTCTGTAGTTTATAAAATGAATAACACTAACAAACAAAGAATTTCTTCCCCAGTATGGTTGCCACTATGTTAGAGCCTAGATTTACCTCAGGCTGAAAAGGTAAGATTCTAGGTCCACATCAAACCACGCTCAGCCTGGTAGCTAGCCCTACCAGGTCAGGAGAGGGCTCTCTCCAGGTCAATCTCAGCGAATAATGATCACTAAAGGCTTGAGATGACTGATTTAACAACTGATCTTAGGCTAGGTATATGTGTGCAAGAGTCTGATTGAATGAATTGGTGGTTTTTGTTGGCTCAGGTGAGAAGCAGATTTTGGGTACGGGGAATGAGGTGCAGTCCTGCAGGGGGCTCAATGGGGCAAGGTAGGCAATTGAATTTGGCACTTTAAATCAAATGAGATGGGTGGATCAGATAGAGGAGGAGTTGAAGAGGGCAAGTGAAACCATGGATCCTCTCCAAACAGTGGAAAACATCAAAGACTAAAGCAAACTTCAAGTAGAGCACTGCAATTTCAATGTATTCTACTTACACTCTTGTTTGTTTAGCTGAGAAGACATAAGAGAGAAAATGATATACAAACACATGAATAAATTCACAAGTACATAAGAAAGCACTGTACCAAAACAATAGCCATAGGGATCCCAAAGAGTACTGCAAATCCTAGTCTCAATTCCTTAGCCAAAATCTAATGTCAATGTACAATGAAGCTCCTTCTTTTCTCAAGAGTCCAACCATGCCAATGACTGAAAAAACACATAATATAGAAAAACATAGCTCATCCTTGCTTCTAGGGGTCGAGCTCACATGTTTAGGAGCTGATCCAACCGATTCTAAACTGAGAACTAGAAACTAGGCAACATAACAACATGCCTCTAGAAACAAGGGAATTCATCCATTCAGTTCCAAACAACCTTTCAATTGATGAATCTACCTCTACAAGTGAAAATCTAAGATATTTACATCATGATTCATCAATTTTCATCAAATTACATCATAAATTTTCCATTAGGAAAGTAAAAAAGTCAAACTAGGCAAAACTGGGCGAAAAACAGAGCAAAACTTGGTCAAACTGGCAATTTTTCCTCTATGTATTGCGCCTGATTCTCTATGTACCGTGCCTGTTTGGACCCACTTTTGGAGGCCTTTCCGGTGTCCAAATGAGCTCCAAGTGTCCTTGTTGGAAAGGCCAGCCTATCTACTCTCCAACCCAAGTGGAATGTTTCAATTTGGCCTTCAGTTGCCTTGTCAAAAATCAGATATCCCAAGACTGCTTCCTGTGTGTCAAAATATGGGCAGTGAGGTCATTTTTTGAGTGTTTTTGACCTATTTGAGGGCTCAAAACCTCCTCAAATTTCTTGACCATAGGTAGGCAAGCATAACTTTTCATGACAAATCCAGAAATACAAAGTTTTTGTTATTTGGAGCCTCCTAGCAAAAGTGAGCGCCACGTGGCGCGGCGCATAGGGCAAAATTTCCTGTTTTTTGTGCCAAAATTTGTCAAAATGCACAAATTGCCCCAAATTTCTTGAAATTTGGGCTGAGCCTTATCTATAAAAATCTATTTTGGGCCAAGGAAGCCTCAGCCAATATCTAAAGTCGATCATGCTCCTTTCGCCTCTTTGATGAGTTCTTCAATTTTGCCTTTAAATTTTGGATTCTCGCCTTGGAAGCTTTGTTCATCACCATATAGTGAAAAGCCATGTGTCTCAACAATTTCTTCTCCTTGTTGGCCTTCTCTAGCAATCTCTCTAAATGGACATTGGCTTTTTCAAGCCAAGACTCTCGATCATCATTGATCTCTTGCTCCAATGAAGTGAATTCAATCCTCCTCCTTTGGGCAGCTTGGCAATTCTCCCGGATGTTTTGTAACTCCATGATTGCTTGCTGATATTCAAGCTACGTGTTCCTTTGCTCCAAATATTTTGTGATCCACTCAACCCTCTCCAAGTTGAGTGACAAGGCCTTGATGTCCTCCTGCTGCTCCTTGATGATTTCCTTAAGATTTGCACTTTGTGGGCCCACATCTGTATCATCATCTCCTATAAGAATGAAGTCAGTCTCTTGCTCACCTGAAGGCCCCTCATCCTGCAATGGCCTCTTGCCTTTGTACTGTACCTATTGTGCTGATGACGGAAGCAAGACCCCTTCCACCCCAGGTGGAGATAACACTCGCTTTGCTGCTACGAATAACTGTCTAGTGCCCTTCTGATAAGTGATGAATACTGGCATAGTAGTAGTGTGTGTCTCATGACCTTCATGCTGGTAAGAAGGTCCACCTATCTCATGCAAAGTGTCTGAAGGTCCATGAGAAGTTCTAAAAAACTCACGAGAGAAGAGATGAAGTCATCCCAAGTGATGCCCTGTAAGCCAAGCTGATGGACAAACACAATTTTTATGAGATCAAAATGGTAAATACTATTAAATTACTGTTGAGGAGTCTTGTGTTGCACAAGGGTGGTCATATTATCCATGTTTCGGCACATGAAGTAAGGAATGTTCATCATCCGTACTCGGGTAAAATACATCAGCAGCCTGATATGATATGCATATAAACGGGAGAATCGGCCCTCACAACTAAAATACTTCATGATCAATTTCATTAAAGGAGCATATTCATCTTTGAGGTACTGAAAAGGGAACACTCTCTTGAGCTGTCTAAAAAAGTCGGGTTTGATATATGGTTCGTAATGCTACCGGTCAATTTTCTGCCTCTTGTTCCATGGCTCTCCAATGTTGGGTATGCCGATTGCTAATGAAATGGAATCTGGTGTTAATGTGAAAGTGACACCAGCTAAAGTGGTCTAATCACCATGCAAATGCAGTACAAACAAGCGGGCCAACTCATGATGAAACTGAATACTAGCAACCTTCTAACAAAATTCATAACATGACTGATGTCAGAAATAAGAGATGGCGAGTGGGCAGGCCTATAACTCAGCAAGAGTGGTTGGTTCTTCTCTGATATGTTTGCCACCTCTATGAGGCCTCCTGGGTGCATGTCCCTTCGTAGGTGAGTCACTTTGGGTCTCCTCTTCATAATCATATGAAGGATCAGATGCCATGTCTGCTGGTAGATAAACTGCCTTGAAGAAGTAGGTGCTGGTATGTTAAACCATCTTGGACTGCCTTTGATGATGTGTTTGACCTTTGTCACCAAGGGAAAACAATGAAATGAGGGACTGTAAGGGGAGGGAAAAATAGTGGAGAATTAAGGGACTGTTGGGTTAGATTTTAGTCAGGGAAATATGGGATATTTTGGGATTATAGGATTAGGGTTTGGGGATTTACAATTGAGATTTTGGAAAAGGTAATTTGGGATAGGGGATTAGTGAATTTAGGGGGTAGGGGAACTTAGGGAATAATGAAATCAAGGGAAAAATGGGATGAGAGATTGAACTTGGTGAAAAGATAGTGAATTGAAACCCTAGCAGCAAGTTTCTTTGAGGTATTTTAAAAGGTAGGGTTTAATTGTTTTAAACAAGCACCATGAAACACACACCATCAAACCATCATAGAACTTGGATAGAAACAGCTTTGAAAGGTCTACCAACTTGTATCAAGATCGATCCATGCAATTTCGGGCAATTGGAGCGAGTTTAGGTAGTGTTTGGGTTCTCTGGCTGTGTGCGCCGCGTAGCATGCCCAATGCGCCGCGCCCACCTATGCACCGTGCCCTTGTTATGTTACACTGGATATTGAGGCCCAGTGCGCCACGTCGGCTGTATGCGTCGCACCTCCTACCCAGTGCACCGCGCCAAGGAACTTAGAGCGATTTTCACCTGAACTTGTCACTTGCTCACCAAAATTTCTCTGCCTTGCTTATCTTCTATGAATGATCTTTTCAAATGAAGGAATTGCTTATAAACAAAGAGCTTTTGAAATTTTGGCTCATTAAACCGACTTTCATAATGTTTTACGAATGACGTTATCTTTAAACTTTGTTTTTTGGACTTTTTCGCTTCTTTTAAGTTTTATGATGAACTAAATGACATGAGCTCTGCTTGTTTTGTAGGTGTTGGAGATTTTTGGGCTAAGGAAAGAAACCAGGGTGCAGATGAAGGAATTTACAATGAAGAAAACAAAATTTTCATTATTTTTGTACAATAAAAGCTAAATACTTTGTTTTTTCCTCAAAACAGTGTTTTGAGGAAAAACACATATTCGAACACTTGATGATAAATTTATTGATGTTGAAACATCCTCATGGCCTGCTGGTAATTATTAGACATTTTGAAACCTTTTTTGACAAAACCCTAGTGAAACCCTAGACCTAATTGACAATGAAACCCTAAATGGACCTTTGCAATTTTAAAGGCAAAAAGGTGATTGTATATACTTTTTAATGATCAAACATGAACCAGCAAGTAAATGACATGAGGGAAAATGTAGGAAAGCCACTACTCTCCGCTGATCCATGATCCTAATGGAATGCAACTGACTGGGCGGGACATCTAATATGCAATGCAACAAGAGGATTTGATCTCTGACGGAGGGATGAAGATACTGACACTAAAAAAAACTATAGCATATATTGTCACTGTGGTATCGGTTGTAAAATATCTCATCAATATAGGTAACAACTTCGATAATTGAGAAACCAAAAGGTGAGCTACATAGATCATTTGAAATGATAGATTTGGGTATACTTTATTATTTTTTAGGAGTGTTAGTATAGAAAATGCAATGTAGCTTGTTGCATATTTATGTCATAGACCAAGGAGGCAAATAAATACATAAAAGATTTAATAGCATGGTACAAGTCAATTGCAGGTTCTTTTGAAACAAGAATGGAGTTCTCCTTATGCAAATTCTAATCTAGTGGGTATAGATTTAAATGAGAAATTTATAGTTATAGGGTTGGAATTGTCTCATGATTAATGGCAAGTCCTAAATTTGTTCACTGGAAAGAAGTAGAGCGAGTCGTAAGGTTTATGAATGGGAACACCCTATTCACAGGTAGATAACTTCAAATTAACCTGGCATATTATTTCTCCTCTTCTTGTATGTGTGTGCTTTGAAAAGATAACCACCTCCAAAGACTCAAGAAAAACTCTAGTAAAGTTTATAGGTGTGAAGCACTTATGAGAAAACCCATCACTTAATGAAAATTGAATGAGGAATATGTCGAAGGATTCAATCTTGCACTCAGTCATAAAAAGGAAGTTCGGGTATATAGCATCTTGGCAACAAACTGACTCCAACCATAATGTGAAAGCCAAGTTAACTGTGAAACCTCTTTCCCACTTTGTAGTATTGTTGCCTCTTGAATTCCAACAGGTATCTTGCTGCTTAGATCCACAAAACTTGTCCCAAGTAAACTTTACATGATACAATTGTGATGTGCAAGCTTGACACACACTCTAGTTTCCCTTTAAAAGAGGGTAAGTCAAAATATCGTGACAGGCCTAACTGTAATTTGATCATACACTATTGAGGTATTGTATGGAATAAACAATATACTGTCAATGCACTAATGAAGAACTCAAAATAAACGAATTTCTTTTTGCTACAATAGTGCCACTCTTTGGATTCTCCAAGGAGCTACTGATTTATACACATTTGGAATCTTTACTTGGTCTACAAAAAAATTAAGCAATGGTAGTGATCACTCTTTGCCCTCTCATGGAAGGTCTATACATAGTCAGTAATAAATTGATTTAAAAGTGAGGTATATGCTTGACAAATAGGAGTCTGAGTCTTCAACTCTAATTTAGTGGCAAGGAAATATTCAATTGTAAATGTTGATCTTCTACAGTGTAAATTTATAGATAAATGGCTAGCCTAAATCTTTCCATTGTCCACATATCCCAAAAAACCATGTATATCTGGACTCTGGTTATGTGTAAGAGAGGGGAGATCACATAAATAATCCATTATCAAAATAAAAAGTTAAAGCACAACATTCTATGGAGAATTTTTTTCAAATTTTATTACATACCTTAGAAAGTTTGAAAGGACATAACTTAAGCTTCCATCTCCTTCCACAATTCATTAAATATGCCCCTTTTCCAATGAAGAAGTGGCATACAGAATCACAATCAGCAAACAGAATATGAAAAATAAGTTTAGTGAATTAAAGTAGCTTTGTTATACCTCAAGAAAATGGACTACGAGAAATTGGATTCATTCTCTACAAAAGATGATATAACAATATCTAATTACATTTTTAATTGAAACAAAGGTATATTGGATCCATGCTCTTCAATGGACGATATAATGAGATCTAATGACATTTTCAAATCAAACAAAGGTAAGTTGAGTAAGCTCAAGCTCCAAAATGATGGCATCCAACTTCTGAGTGGCAGTTACTATATATATCTAGCTAGAGGCTATAACATAAAGATATTTTTTATATGTGAAGATAAAAAAATGAAAGGAATGTGAAATTTTGACCATCAACTATAAGTTCCTTTCAAGGACTAGATCAAACCATAACAGTGTTATCAAGCTAATCAACTCACCCATGCTAGTACGCTTCTAGTAGTTTCATGGTAAAACTCAAACTCAATAAACTTCAAACAACATAAGTTAACCAACAATATGTCTGAGGTTGGTTACCTAAGGATTATATCATACTAAATTACCTTTTGCATCTAACATTGAAAATGATTGTGAAATAAATGAAGACAAATCAGTGATTATGATGGATGCATGTGATAAAATCAAAGAGACACTTTCTAGTTACTCTGATTTGACGAAAAACAACCCTAATGCATATGAAAATGAATATGGAAAGCAATAAGCATCGATGAACCGGTCTTGAAGAAGGTGTCTCAAAGTCTAATATGGATAGTATTTTAAATTTCTACAACTAGCAGAGGGTTTTCCCAGTTGGGTTCCCTAGAAAATTTTGTTTTTTTTGCTATAGTGTGACTGTGTTTTATTTTTGTTCTATTCCAATACAAATTGTTAGAGATATTTTTTGTCTTGGTGCAACAATTGGTTTCAGATTTATTCATTCAAGCAATAGCAGAATTTCCAAGAAATTCTACAGAAGGGACAATTAATCTATATTTTCACTTATATCTTTTGCAAGTAAAATTCACAACTAAATTTTCATCCAAAGTGTTTAGGTTACTAGCAAGTGGTATCACAACATATCTCAACATTGCAAGGCATAAATCATACTATTTAATAAGGTTGAGAATTGAGATACAAAAATCTTCCCAAGTTATGCAAGCAAGAAAACTGCTGATTTTTAGATCTAAATCTATCCAACCAGAACAAAATTATGCCATTTTCAACGCCCTCTAATCAAAGTTATTCCTGGCCTCATTCAACTCAATTAAGAATATGTCAATCTCATTGAGATTTCTTCTTTAGTTCATGCTTCTAAGTTATATATTTATGCAACCTAATATCATTTATGTTAAGTGATTATTCATTCAAAATTATTTAGTCCGTCCAGCGCATCTACCTAATTTTCTGATTAGTTTCTGGGCAGACTCTATCAACCATTTGCAATAGAAAATAGAAGATTGTTTTAGTACCTAGTGTTATGAAAATCTAATCTGGAAAAAGTATTTTGTGTTGTTTCCCTAGATATATTTACAAAATTTTCAATCCCAACGCCATTTCAGGGATAATTTTAGTTAGGGAGAAATTTAGTATTATTTTTGGAAAATTTGAATGCAACTAAAAGAAATTCTTCCCGTTTGCTCAAAAGATTCCAACACCAAATATGAGTGAATTCACAGAACTTAAGATTTGGAAATAATTAAATTTCACTTCGCTTTTCCAGGACCATATATGAGTGAATTCACAATACCTAAGATTTGGATTCTGGAAACACTTAAATTTCACCTCATTTATTAGGATTGGAAGTTCCCTGAGATGAAAACATGTAGCATTAATGATCTACTTTTCTTGTTTAAGGAAAATGTTCAGTTTATAGATACTGATACAAGAATCCTTGTATACATGCCTGACACAGTTCTTTGGTCACAAATAATGAAACTGAACTCCATCAATACATAATAGACAAGGTAGAATGTAATAGAGCATCTACTTTTCAACATATGCTCTGACAAAAATAAACATCTATACAGTCATATAAAGTTGTCACCACACCAAAAAAGGATTTAAAAACCAAAATAAAAATAGGAATAGGCTTGGATTGTTATGGTTACTCTAACAAAATGTTAAATAGAATCAATATGTTAATATGGAAAATAGTGTAGTTGATTATGATTTATTGAGCCCAAGGGGTTAGCCTAACCGAATGTCATTCATGTTACTAGGTATTTGGTTAGTTATGTGCTGGCAGGTGCCCTGTTTGAAATCCCTTGGGTGAGGTGCATTAGTCAATGCCAATGGGTTTACCAGGGATGCCATCCATGAATGTGGGGAAACATCCATTGGGTTTCCCCATAGATTTTTTCTTGGAAAGAATAAAAATAGGATTTCCTAAAGATAAATTTTGAGATGCATACAGTGTACACCCAATAAAATCAACTCTATAGAGACAAACCATAAAAGAAGGAAAAATACAGATGCTTTTACCTATGTTCCCTTGTGAGTGTGCGCTTCATGTGAGATTTTACCATGGAGATCACCTTCTCCTTTGCACCTTCAACTTTGTGGACTCCATTTTCATGAAGTTTACTAAATAAAGTGCCATTGTTTAGCTGATGATGTAAACTGTTACTTCTTTTAGATAATCTTATGCCCAATATCTCATTAGAAACAATAGGTGTTGGCAGCCTATTATTTCCAACATCCCTACATGAGATCTCCTCTGTTATCCTTTTTGTATTTTCCAAATAGTTAGTAGTTGCAAGAATGTACCTATCTTGACTATAGCTAGTTCTTAATTGTACATGAGTAGTTAAGATGCTTCCGCTCACAACACTTGACCTTGCATTGCCCATCAATTCTTATAAATCATTTTTTATGACCAAAAGATGATCCCTTCCAATGTGTTCCATCTTTATGAGGATTATCCGGATCTATATTATCTTATCTTGATGTTAGAGTATGTTCCATCATTTCCCATGACTAATCAACATCATATTTAATTGTATAGTTTTCCATCTCTAAGATTGGGGCTAAATCAATTCTCCAAGTTGATTCACGAAAGAGAAGAAACCTGTTGTTGGGTGTGGGTTGTACAATTGCATTAGTCGCATCTCTGGCCCCAAATCTGTCAAGGGAAGAGCTAGGTGAAAACTGCTAAAAGCCTTTTCCTGGTACATACCAATTGTCATGTAAAGCATGTACATGATCCTGAAGTATGTGCTGACCTGAGAGAGTTTTTGTCCATAAAATGGATACTTGGGATGTAGTCTGAAATACGTCAATTTGCCTAAGTGAAGCCCTTACTGCATATGGAAATCTAGGAGATGGATTTGGAGTGCTTCGTCGCAAAATCCTTCTGTGAATTGTTCTTACATGAATTGGCGTTGTCTCTGCAAGAGGAGTAAAAGAAGAAGGTGGTGATAAATTGAGCTCTAAGTTTATTCTTTCTACAACCATCCCAACTGGAGCATCTTCCACAAATCCTCTGATTCCTAAGCTTCATCCCTATTGTCAAAATCAAGCACAAAATCCTCAACATCTTCATCATGTGTGTTGGACTGTCCATGCATAGATGTTTGATAGCCTTGACAATACCAATCTCCTTCAGGGATAGCTCTTCCAAGGCCAACACAATATGTATGATATGTTGTATCATAACGATCACACAATAATAAAAGATCACCATCACCAGCCTCATTACAATCTAAGAAAACTATATTTACATAGGGATCAAGAAATCCCATTACTTCTTCTTATGAAGGTTAATATGCCTGCCAAACAGAACCAAATAATATAAGCAAATCATCCTTCAAATGCAAAACCAACTGCTTAAACTTCAACCCTACGTATGAAAATAAATAATGGTGCTTCGCATGAAAGATAGTAAGATAAAGGCAAGGAAATATCTTTAAAAAATCCAACAAGGTGTTGTAGCTAGAAACTGATATCACCAAATTGTAAATCACCAACAAACACAAGGATTGATAGAATAAAAGGATGAAATAAAATGAGCTAGAACTAGGGGAACTCAAATGTATATGTCTTTAAACATGAACCTATAAATTCAAAGAACCCTAATAAATAAAGATTATTGCTGCAAATAGAACATAAACTACTCCAAATAGTTATTAGGAAAATAACTAAATTCTGGCATTCAAACAAGGGCATAAACATGTTGTCAAATGGAAAAGTTGAAAGCAATTACAAACATCAGGGGCATGTTGCAAATCCGATTCCTATCATTGAAATAAAAAAAACTACCATTAGAATCTCAGGCTTGGATCCACTTCTCTATTGAATCTATTCATCTGCTTGTCTACTCAATCTGTTATAACTACACCAAATGGTGCCATGTGATAAATAAAGTGTAACTTCAACATATATTTTCAAACAAAGACTATCTGTTGGACATTGGAATGAGTGATGCAGGAGCATCCCTAGTCCATTAGTGTTCTTGCATCACCAAAAACATGTTTAAATTCCAACATCTCATTCATGTTTAATCATCAATTTGTGCTTGTAAGACTTACATGAGCCCACAGGAGATCACTCTTAGCTTCACTGACTTCCACTTTAAACATGACATTTCTAAAAATAGCTGACAAGAAAGAAAGATACAATGTACTTAGTTTATTCACCCATTACACTAGAACCATAATAAAAACAATAGGAGTTGAGATGATGGATTTCTTCTACTGGAGAATAAGACAAAAACAAAGAGATACTGAATTAACAGAAATATAGCAGGGTGCGATGGCATGGCATCACAGATCTTTCTATTTCCAAAAATATCTTGTTGTATGATGAAACAGAAATAAACTCTAGCAATAATCAAGACATTCATTACAAAGGAGGAGAGCACTGAGAAAGAAATTTTAACATAGACCAGAAATCACTAGGCTAAAGTGGAAGAATTTGTTGAGGAAAACAAATTAAGAGAAGCAATAGACTCTCTCGAGAAGAAGGCTGTGACTTCCACAAATGAAATTGAGCACAATAATTGGGAAAGAAGATCCTTGGAGCAGTTGAGGCATATCACTGGGAAATTGAGGAATATCACTCCACTGAAAATGAAGGAGATTGTTAAGGAATAATCACTGAGCAACAAGAAGGGTAAATTCCTGGAAAGAGAACTAGCATGGAATCCGTACCTAAACAAGAAACTGTGCAACCCATTGTTGTGTGAGAAATAGAGTATTTCTTTTTATTCATCCTTTCTTAATTCGTGCATGAGGATCAATTTCTACTGCAAAGTGAATGTAATTGAGTAGCATCACTGTTATTTCACTGATTTACTTGAATGTTATAATACAAGTTCAGTGATAAAATCCTCATGTGGAATTGTTTGGCTTCTATTTAGTGATGTACATTGATTGTGATTAACACCATCCACTGAGATGGGTAGTAAATTTTATTTCTTATTTATGTACAACATATTAGTATACATTTGTGCAGGCTTTACGTTTTTCAGCACCCATTGATTAGTATTAAAGTAGGAAGAACCTGTAGTGAGGAAAATCCAACAAAGGAGGGAGAAACAATTTTAGACGTTTCTTGTCTGTCAGGCAAAACCGAATAGCACTAGGGCTTGTAGGGTTTCTCTGATTTTGGGAATGGGAGGGTTTAAGTTTATTTTATGTCTACTTCTTCTAATTGATGTGTGTTCCTCCATATTGGTTGAATAGCAATCCCTTATTTTAACTTATCACAATGGTCCCCTACTCACCAGTAGTCCTACTGTGGATGTTCATCTGATTTGGTATGGCAGCTTCAACCATGCTCAGCATTCCATTGTGGTAGATTTTGTTTAGTCCTTTGAAGCCAGCAAGACCGTAGAGCCTTCTTTGTACAAATACTAGAAAATCACTCAGAGATACCGTGGTCAGTCCAACAAGGCCATCGCCATGGCAAATACAAGGCTAAGAAAGCAGAAGTTGGATGCTGGTTATTCCCTCGACATATCTCTGAAGCAGAGCCAAATTATAGCTATGGTGCAACGGGCAATTGCTTCCAAAGCTCTGCTGGAGAATGGAAATTTCGTGTATTTTGTACTCATGTCTGATGATGTTACTATAGAGGGCTTTTGTATTCTCCACAACTACAATTGAGCATAGTCATTAGGCAAGAAGATCCTTGGATCAGTTGAGGCATATCACTGGGCAATTGAGGAACATCACACCACTGAAAATGAAGGCGATTGTTAAGAAATAATCACTAAGCAGCAAGAAGGGTAAACTCCTGGAAAAAGAACTAGCATTGAATCTCTGCCTAAACAAGAAACCATGCAACCCATTGTTCTGTGAGAAACAAAGTATTTCTTTTTATTCATCCTTTCTTAATCCCGTGCACGAGGATCAATTTCTACTGTAGAGTGAATGTAATTGAGTAGCATCACTATCATTTCACTAATTTACTTGAATGTTATAATACAATTTTAATGATAAAATCATCATGTGGAATTGTTTGGCCTCTGTTTAACGAAGTACATTGATTGTGATTGACACCATCCACTGAGATGGGTAGTAAATTTTATTTCTTATCTACCTACAACATATTGGTGTGCATTTGTTCAAGTTTTGCATTTTCCAGCACCCATTAATTGGTATTAAAGCAAGAAGAACCCGTAGTGAGGCAAATCCAACATAGCAAATTTTTTTCTCCCTCCTTTGTTGTTGTTATCACTTAAAAAAAAGATTTGATATATGTAACTTTTCATCCTAGCCTGATGACAAAGGTCAGTGTTAGTCTATGTTGTTTTCATATTGTTTTTTTTTCCCTTAAAGTCTAAAGTTTTAAGACGTCATGAGTCAAGTATATTCCTATCTACCATTGGTTCTCCTTCATTCACCATTGTTTCATAGCCATGTGTCATTTTGTTATCCACCACCAAGCCTTTTGGTAATTGCGTAGCGCATGCATACTTTTAAAGTGTTTTCGCAGCGCTTTTATTTGTTTAGCAGTTTCGCAGCGCAAACCTTATTAGGAGATTTTGCAGCACATTATTCCAATTTCAAACTAATCGCGCTGCGAAATCAGGGATTCGTGCATTTCGCAGCGAATCTTTCCCGAAATGTCAAATCCGTTAGGTGAATCACAGGCTGTGTCATCTAGTGTCAGTTCATGTACTCCACTTATCACGTTCCACCACCCATCGCCATTATCACCACCATTAGATTTGTTGATACGCACGAATCACCATTTCCAAGAAAGGCCACCTTGCACAAATCTTAATGATGATTGTAAGCCTTGCATGAATAAAAAATCTGCAAGATTGCAATTTGAAAGATTACAAATGGCAAGATTTCAATTTCAAATACAAGTGTAATCAAGCGAGGAAGCAAATTCAAGCGAGGCAGAATTTTAAAAGAAGCTGAGTTACAGTTCAAACCAGAGCTAGTATTCCTTGTTTGCAAGTCTTTAAGATTTCATGGAGAGATCAATGGGGAAAAAAGAACACAGATCCGGCAAATGTCTAAGGAACGAGCCTGAAGGCTTGGATATAGCACTAAGGAATAAAGAGGTGGAGAAGGTGTTTAAAAAGGCCGGGTGCTGGAATTTTTGCAAGAAGTTACAAGGAGGGCATGCACAGGTAACCAAAGAATTTGCGCTTAATTTCACAGGTTTAAATTCAAGGTAGCTATGATAGAATTGCAGGTCTCGCTAGAGATGATATCCACTGTGACAGAGATTCCACGAGGACAAGAGAACTGGTTCAAAAATTACAAATTCGACATGAATCCTTGCAAGGAGTTTTTAAAGAAGGAGTTTGTAAATGCAGATTTAAGTAAGTCAGTGCCCAGGAGCTATGTCAAAGAGTCTTATGCACATTTACTCACCTACATACAAAAATACTTGACTTGCGAAGGAAGGTATAACAAGGTGTATTCATACCATTTCAAGCTCCTTTTTCATTTCATAGGGAAGGTTTCCATTGATCTACCTTTTTATCTATTCCGTAGTTTGAGTAAGATGTGTGACAAAGTACAATTGAGGAAAGAAGCTTGTGAAACTTCTTTGTTTCATCATGGCTTGATTAAACTACTGGTCTTACATGAGCTTCAAAAGGTAGGCAAAGATTGGAATTCATTTATTTTTATGGCTAGTTTCAAAAGCCAGACTGGCCTCAGTCCTCTACCTGCAAGAGATCTCACAATAGCGGATCTCCAAACAGAAGCAAGAGCTAAGAGATTTCCAAAATTAAAAGCAAGGAAACAAGTGAGAGAGCCAGTACAGCCACTGATCATTCAAGACACACCTCAACAATCAACTAAGGAAAAAGGTCATGTTAAAAATATTGTACCTGAAGCAAGCACAACTGAAGTAGTCTCAAGGAGAAGAACAAGAAGTCAGATGGCTGAAGAAAAAGGTAAAGCAGTAGCGGTTGAAGAAAGTCCAGTTTCAAAGAGAAATCTAAATGATTTATTGCAGGCTATTGACTTTGAGGATTCCCTACTAGTTCAAGATGAATTGATGCAGTCAGAAAAAGAGAGTACAAAGAAAACTAAAGCCTCTAAAAAGCTTAAATTTGACGAACAAGTTGAACAATTTGTTTTCAAACCCAGGAGACCTATAACAAGGAGATTTCAGCAAGTACAGGAGGCACCACCAAGAACAGAGGAAACAGGGGAAGAGATACAACGCCAGCAAAGAAAGGACATAGGCAAAACAGTCGCCACATCCAAAGAAGACAATATAGCAGACTTGAAAAGAAAATTGGAATCAGCTAACCATGAGATTGCCAGACTGAAGAAAGCTGCTAGAAGACATGCCATCATACAAGCTAATTATTACAGAATTAAAGCCTTATGGGAAGAGAATGCAGCTGTAGAGGTGGTTGACTATAATACTCAATTTCATACTTGGACAATGCCGGCAATCAAAGAAGAAAAGTTCATCAGGATGATTAATATGCAATTGAGAGCTAGGAACAAGATTATGAAGAAACAAATAGAAGATCTAAAGGCACAACTAAGCCAGCTAAAGGAACTTTCTAAATGAAATCACATTTCAAGTAAGATCATGTTTTGAATTTTGATGAGTTTTCTTGGTCTCATCTTCTTGAAGAATTCTAAATGTCCATTCAGTTTTGGAAAATCTAAAGGAAGTTTTGACAACAAAGTGTTCAATTAATAAAATTTTTGGGTTGAGAACTATGTCTTTTAAACAACTCAGCAGTTTCGTAGCGCGCTACGAAATTGCTGAAGGTGATGATTCCAATACAAATCAACCAATTTTGAAACAGAAGCAGGAAAATTTTGAGGAACAAATATATGCAAGGAGACATCCGAAGCTGCAGCAATAAATCAGATTAAGACAGATGGAGAAATATGGTTTGGATCCAAATTTGAATTTTGTCATAAAGTGAGCAGTTTAAGCACGGTTCAGATATGTTACGACAGCTTGAATGCATTTTTTGTTTTAAAAAGCAGTGGACAACACATCAATGGACATGGCCACCTATCACGTTTTGGAAAGCAAAGATGAAAGACCTACTTCTGTGGATTCGAAAACCATAAGACCGAGGAGCAAGGGTAGTTTCCTATATTTCAGGACAGTGGAGAGGATATGGCATATAAAACCAGCGTGGAGCATTGAACACCCATCCCAGCCAAACTGAAAGAGGACCAGATGTCAAAGAACGAGAATGATCCTAATCAAAGCTATTGTTCGTGTAATATGAAGTTAGAGTCCTACTTGATTTAGATCTCTAAAAACTCTAGTTAACAGTTTGTTGTATCTAATAAGTAGTTAAAGTTTAATAGGTGTCAGTAATAGAAGTAGTTTTCAAGTTCCCCTCATGCTTGAGGAGGAATCTCAATTAGACAGGAGAAGAACTCTATATATAGCCGGAGCAGCAATGTAAAAAGGGTTGGAAATTTTATGAAAAAGGCTGATATTTGGCTTATGTAAGACTCTGTTTTGATAATACATGTTTGGCTTTACTTCTCAGGATTCATGAGGGATTTTATGTTCAGAATGTGTGATGTTGTCCCTTTTCCTAATTCTTGCAGTGGTATGAATGTGTAATCACTTAGAATTCACTTGAGGTGCTCTAACTTCCTGTATGCATTCATAGACTGCGTGGTCCTATCTGAGTTGTTATGTTCTGAATATTTTAAATGCTGAATGCCCTGACTTCTATGTAAGGTTGAATTCATTGTCATATTGAGATGTTGTTGACTCCATAAGCCCAATGGATAGTTGCTAAATGTGTTTCCACCATTCATATTCTTACAGTTGTTTCACAAGAGTTATCCATCTTAACTATATTCAAAATCATTAACCCCTTTTTGAGAGAGCCCTCTCAGGCTGAGGAGGCTAAGCCTCAGCCTAAAGTAGGTTTGAAATAGTTACTTAGAGTCAACCTGATCAGCAGCCTATTAGGACCTGATTTTGAGGTAACAGTTGCAAATCCAACAAAGGAGATTCAGGGGAGAGAAGCAACTCCAGGATGAGAACTGGTAAGATGATGGCCATAAGCTAGTTGTGAAAAGAGAAAAAGCATGGTATGTGGAGGAGTGGATGTGAATTGGAGAAGCATATATCGAAAAAATGCAAACATTACAGAGATGTTGAGAATAATTACTACAACACTGAAACCATAGAAATAGCCCAATTGAGAAAAATTATAGCCAAAGTATGGAAATGAACATGAAGGGAAACAAGGAACCTTGAGAGAAGAGGTAGAGGACTCTCTTTTAAAATAAAAATGTGATAGAAAACTTTAGGCTGCTAACTTCATTGTCTATCTAGTAAAAGAACAACGGTTTATGTAGATAGTCCGAAAAGGCACACCAATATATATATACCATTGCGAGAGAGCTTAAAGACTAGAAATTATAAGCTGGACATAAGAACGTCAATTGGAGTCCTATGAAGTTGGTGGGTTAATTTAGCAGCCTTCATCAGAAAATTTCTTCCACATTACAGGTCAGTGCCATGGAAGGTGGAATAAAACAAAAATAACTCGAGACATATGAGGATCATTATTTGAAGGAACGATTATCTACTAACACTATGAAATCATTAATTATGGATCTAGTGATTAGAGGCAAATCTATGTTCTAACCAATTTTACAGCGTTCTTTCACTTTCTTGTTCTTGTCCATAAGTTTGTGCACAACACCACCAAGGCACTTCTCAGATTATTCACCAAGTATTAAGTGTTTTCTTTTTGTATTGTCAAAAGAGCTATCATGTCTTGCTCGAAGCATAGACTTGACAAACAATAATGTGAAGGCAACATGTGCATCATGTTTTTTTGTCTATACCTATCATCCAGGAACAACTACAGGTTTGGGAGGAAGATTTATAAAAATAAAAAGGCAGTGAAATTACTCACTATCCTTTACAAAAATTAATCTTCAATTTAGCAACTACCTAGCTCCAATATAGTAAAGGCCATCAATTATACTCATGAAGAGATTATATTTCAAGTATGCTTATGGACAGTAAGACTATAGTAAAGGCCATCAATTATAATCATGAAGAGATGATATTTCAGGTATGTTTATGGATAGTAAGACAATACGCCTGCATACCCTTATGTGTGGTCTATTGTCAAACAAAGATCTTACTAACGATGGATCCTGTGATCAAGTGAAATAGTGTTAATGTCAATCATGACGCGAGTAATTGAGTAAAATATGAAATGTGATTGATCTTCGGTTATATGGTTGTGATCTTACTTCCCTCTTCTGTAACTAATTGTTGAACAATTCCAGATAGATAAGTATTCCTAAATGTATATATGAATTGTATTGAATTATTACTAATTTTTTTATGGTTTATTTCATTGCTGAATTAAATTTTAGGTTGCCTCTCTAACTGCTTGTGTTAGCCACATTTGTGATTTATGGATTCATGATTCATGATTAATGGAATGGTTGTGTGTATTTAGGTTTCATAAATCTATAGTTTCATGCATGTCAATAGTAAATAGTTAATAACATAAACAATTTAGTTCAGTTACTTCATAAATTTGTGTGAATTTGGGTTCACTTTTTGTGTGAATTATTCAAATCAGTTACTTCATAAATTTGTGTGAATTTGGGTTCAATTTTTGTATAAATTTGGGTGGTAAACTGAAGTATCACATCCTCAAAGTGCACAGAATTTATTGGGTATATTACATGCAAGGACCAATATAGCTATGTTTGACATGCAAGCCCTAAAACGCTAGCTCTTGTAAAATAGGAGAACTACCCACAATGAAAACCGACATGCACCTATAAATGGAACCAGCATGATGGAATATGGCACATACAAATCTAGGGGATGAAATGCCCTTAATGCACATTAGACGTCCAATGATCCAAAAAACATATGAATGCACTCACCAATTTTAAGAGCTTTAGTAGGAAGGCATCGACATATGTAGAGCATCTAGCTCAGTAGGCCTTAGATTTTGTGAGGAAGAGTGAGTAGGTCATAAAGTATTGGTTTATTTCAGTCTTTAGAGAAAATTTAAGTAATTTTTAGGTATGAATTATATAATATTTGAAGTAAATTTTACTAATTTTCATAATTTAATGGTTTATTTCAGTCTTTACAGAAAATTAAAGTAATTTTTAGTTATGAATCATACAAGTTTTAAAATAAATTCTACTAATTTTCATAATTTAAGGGCGGTTTCACTAATCTAGAAATAGAGAATGAATAAAAAGAATAGGATCTTACTAATTATCACATCACCACAGGGGTTCTAGAGCGTCATTTTTATTCCATTGGAGTCTAGTGAGGTGCAGAGTATTCTCATAATAGCCCTGGTGACCACAATGTTAGAAATTTTGAACATCTAAGCCTCTCATTTGGGTCTTTTTCCCCTGCTTCTTTATTATAATAAATGGCTTCCCAGAGTCATCAAATGGCAATTCCATCCATGCAGATAGTAAAAAAGTGTAGCACAAATATTAAAGCATAAACTTAAAAGAAAGGAAGAAAAAAATAGTGAATTTTGAATCAGAGATCTGTGGTGTGTGTACTCCTCCCTGTGTGGAAGAAGACTAAAAGTGGGGTGGAAATGCAACGAGGTTAGAAATGAAACACACCTGGGCACCATTAATGGATTGAAGATCCAATGGTGGGGTTCGATATCATTCTGTTACTGGTAAAACTTCAATTCACAATTCTCTTCAATCTCGTTTTCCCTCCCACCCTGTGAAAAGTGAAAATATGCTACTCGTAAACTTAAAAGCAAGGATGAAAAAAATAGTGAATTTTGAACCAGAGGTCTGAGGTGTGTGTACTCCTCCCTATGTGGAAGAAGACTAAAAGTGGGGTGGAAATGCAGCGAGGTTAGAAATGAAACATACCTGGGCACCATTAATGGATTGAAGACCCAATGGTGGGGTTCAATATCAGTCTGCTACTGGTAAAACCTTAATTCACAACTCTTTTCAATCTAGTTTTCCCTCTTGCCCTATGAAAAGTGAAAACATGATATCAATCTGCTACTGGTAAAACCTTAATTCACAACTCTCTTCAATCTAGTTTTCCCTCTTGCCCTATGAAAAGTGAAAACATGCTACTCGTTTTCCTCAACCTTATGAAAAGTGAAAATTTAATTCACAACTCTCCTCAATCTCGTTTTCCCTCCCGCCTTGTGAAATGTGAAAATATCTAGTCATTTTCCCTCCACCCTATGAAAAGTGAAAATATACTACTTGTTTTAGAATGTAAATGAAGATTGAGATTGGGAGGGCCTTTGTTACATCAAAATTAAGGCTGAATTTTTTCAAAAATGTTAAAATTTCTCTCCCTAAAAAACAATAAATACGATATTTATAGAGTATAGAGTAGATGTGTAGGTGTAATATAAGTATGCAAACAATTCTAAATATGGGCTTAGTTAAATAATAATAGTAATAATAATAGTAATAAAAGTCATAGAGTAGATGTGTAGGTGTAATGTAAGTATGCAAAAAATTCTAAACATGGGCTTAGTTAAATAATAATAGTAATAATAATAATAATAAAAGTCAAAAGTACGGGGATGAGTGCAAAAATCTAAATGTTGGCTCAATTAATAATAAAAATAATAAAATTCAATTTGTTATATTTTGATTTTGTTATTAACTTGTGAATAGGTTTTGTTACAATGCCATGAGCCAATACCATGGCTTATCAATACCTCAAGCCCAAAAACCATAACTTATTTCACAACCAAAATATTTTAGAACAATATGACAAGATTCTTAACCATGGATATTCATCCCCCACTTTACAATGGATATTATTAACTTGTAAAACATTGGTTTTGTTATAATACCATGGGCCAATACTATGGCTTATCAATACCACATGCTCTAAAAACATAACTTATTTCACAATCAAAATATTTTAAAACAATATGAAAATATTATTAACCATGGATATTCATTCTCACTTTACCATGGATATTATTAACTTGGAAATAGACTTGGTTACAATACCATGGGCCAATACCATGGCTTATCAATAATACATGCCCAAAAAACATAGCTTATTTCAAAATCAAAATATTTAATAAGAATATGACATGATTCTTAATCATGGATATTCACCCCCGCTTTGTCATTGATATTATGAACTTGTGAATAGGCTTTGTTACAATAGCATGGTCTAATACCACGACTTATCAATACCACATGCCAAAAAATCATATCTTATTTCACAATCTAAATATTTTATAACAATATGACAAGATTCT
>APFE031103402.1:2223-13206 GCA_000404065.3 Pinus taeda | reverse complement strand
ATTAAATAGTTAAAAACAAATGTTAGTTAAGGAGAAAGTTACAAAAATCTAACAAATAGGCTAGGGTTAGGATATTACTGTTTTGGGACATCTAAAGTTGAAGGTACATTTTATGGAGGTGTAGTCCAAGCCCTTGGGTGTAGGGCACATATTATGGGTATCTTAGACTTTTGGTGTGTGTTTGTGGTGTCAACTAGTGGTGGAGAGTCCAACCAATAAGTAGGCAAAGTTTTTCATTTACAAGGTTCGCATCAATCAAGTATTCTCCCTCTCTACCCAACTCTATGATGAGGAGTGTGCATAATGGACTTATTATTGTAAAAAATTGCAAATATTTGATTATCTTTAAGTTCAAGGGCTTGAAGTGGTTGCCTCAACCTACAAATCTTTAAAGGAACTATGTGTTTTTCAATTAAACGCTTGTGGTCAAGGAGCTGCAAAAGAGGAACACCTTATGGCTATTTTTAAGGGGTTGTAATGACTCTCGTCTTGTGGTAAATAAGCAGATATGATGCTAATGGTCCTGATCTTAGTGCATTCACATATATAATGTACATATTTTCCTATCATCTTGCATTGTATAAATATGATAAATGTTTTGTGGTTACCATGATGTACATGTTGAAGTTCCACTTGCATGATTATGGGAAACACTTCTCAGTTATGCATGTGTACATGGGGAAGATCATAATTACTCTATGCCCACAGATATAATAGTGAATAGTGTCTAACTGAATGAAAACCCTAATGATCAACCCAATCTCCATTGATGAGGCTTCAACCAATGGTCCTTCCTTAAGTTAACCACTTAATTATTGATGGCACATTTTTCTAACTCAATGAACCTTGTATTAACTAGGGGGAGTTAGATGGAACCTCAATGACTTCAAGGTGAGGGTAATAACCAAAGTTCAACATATACCATAATAACCTATACATATGTCTTTATACCAGGGGCATGATACAAGTATAAGGAACTCTATTAATGGGGGGGTTAAAGAGCATATAGCTCAACTCATATAGTTGAAAGAGAAAAAATAATTTGACCCAAGAGCTAAGAAGAGACTCACAGACACTCATAGGCATAATATTTACAGGCCTTGATGCAGCCAATGAGGGTGGGGAGATATTTTGCAACCTATTAGCACACATGCATGGATTTTTCTCCTCCCTCACACCTTGTCGATTCTAGAACAGACCTAGGAAGAGGGAAAATGATAGATGGGGAGAAAATGGGAGGCCAAATGGAAGGAAAGGAAAATCTAGTTAGCCAAGCCCTAACTAACTAGAAGGATGGAGTGAGAAGTAGAAAGAGAAGAGAAATTGGGATAAGGAGAATAGGAAGCAAAAGAGCACAGTGAGAGGAGAGTAAGGGAGAAGGAAATGAGAGTGAACAAGATGAGGAGAGGGCAATCAAAGGCAAGGAAGTAACTGGGTAACTACTTGAAGGGTGTTGTTGCAAGGAGGGTGTCACACTTGGACATCGTGGGGTTTGCACCATGAAGATAAAAAACTGAATTCTGATGTGAGAGGTAAGCCTCCATCATGTTGTTGAATTGTACATTTGACATTTATGGAATCAAACTACTACTTCTCTGCATCTAATTAACAATCAAGTTCTCGGGTCTAGTGCAATGGGAAAATCACTACCATAAATCTCTTTAGAGAACTACAATTTCCCAAAGATATTATAGTCATATATTTGTTGGTTATTTTTACAATCCAAGATTCAGGAACCTTACCGTGATGCTTGTGGCTTAGCCACCTTCTAAGTAATGCAATAAAAACACCTAGTAATATTTTCACACTAAACACTATACAATAAACTTAACCCTAATATCTTAGTGAAGAACAAGTAACTAGCTAGACTCTAGAAGGGTTTTTGGATTGACTGTTAGTGAAACTCATTGCAGTTAGGTGTGCCAATGTGTGTTGAGTGTTAGTGAGTGCTAGGGAAACACAAGGGAGCACTAGGTCAAAATGCATGGAAATGAATGAATAAGAGTGTGTGACAGGGAGTGTCAATGAGTTCCAGGTGTGGTAAGAGGGGAGTGACATGGTATGCTAAGCAACACTAAGTCATTCTAGCATGCCAGCATGACATGCAGCCAATATGTGTTAGGTGCCAAGGTGTGCCAAATAGTGCTGGGAAGTGTTAGGGAGCGTTAGGGAAACAAAAGGGAGCACTAGGTGAAAATAATGCATGCAAATGAACGATTAAGAGTTTGTGACAAGAAGTGACAGTGATTTCAGGGCGTGCTAAGGAGGGAGTGACAAGGTATGCTAGGAAGTGCTAAGGCATTCTAGAGGCTAGGGAAACATGACAATATGTGCTAGGTGCTAAGGTGTGCCAATGCATGCCAGGGAGATTTATGGAGTGTCAGGGAAAAACAAGGGAGCACTAGTTTCAAATGCATGGAAATGAATGAATAAGAGTGTGTGATAGGGATTGTCAGCGAATTCTAGGTGTGATAAGGAGGGAGTGACAAGGTATGCTAGGTAGTTCCAAGGAATGCTAGAGTTCCAAGACAACATGCCAAGATGTGCCAAGCCCTAGGGTGTGCCAATGTGTGTCAGGGAGTGCCACGAGAACACAAGGGAGAACTAGTTCAAATTGCATGGAAATGAATGGATAAGAGTGTGTGATAGGGAGCGTCAAAAAGTTCCAATTGTGTTAAGGAGGGAGGGACAAGGGTATATGCTACGCAGTGCCAATGCATGCTAGAGTGTCAGGGAATGTTAGGGAGTGGTAGGGTCTATTAGGGAGTGGAAAATCACGCCAAGAAATGCAGGGGATGATAATGTGTGCCATGTAGTGCCAATGGATTGTTATACGTGCCATATTTTATGGCATGTGAAGATGTAAACTATGTTGTTGAGTTGTTTTATGGGCACGGTTGGATGTGAGCCTTGACATGGTAACGTGTTAAGTGGGATGAGTTAAGATTGGACATGAGAAGCCTAAGATTATTTATAGTCCATTAGGGGAACAAGGCATAGCCTAGTTGTAGTAAATGTAACTTGGTAAATTTGTTGTAGTCGAGGTAGGACTTGGTTGGGTTCCTAAGTCTAAAAGAAAATAAGGGTATTTATGAGGGCATGATAATTAAGGAGTACCATGGCATGCCAAGGAATGAAATGGCGTGCTAACATATGCCAGATAGTGTCAATGCATGTTAAGGAGTGTTTGGGAGTGTCAGGGAATCACAAGGGAGAACTAGGTCAAAGTGCATGGAAATGAATGAATAAGAGATTATTCCAGGGAGTGTTTGTGAATTCTAGGTGTCACATGGATGAAGTGTGTTAGGAGAATTTAATATTAGGTCTTGAAGGAGGAAAGCCTACGATTGTGATAAGAGGATAGAAAAAGCAATTTGAGACAAAGGGAGACTTTGGCCTAGGCACAACACTATTTTTTCAATGACTTGGTTGGGTCCCTAAGTCACAAAAAAGTAAGGTTATCTATGAAGGCATGAAAACTAGGGAGTGCCAAGGTGTGCAGGGAATTTTAGGAAGTGCTAACACATGTTAGAAAGTTCCAAGGAATGTTAGGCATGTCAAGACATGCCAAGTGCTAAGGCATGCCAATGTGTGTTAGGTTCTAGGATGTGGTGCCAACACATGCTAGGGATTACCAAGGAAACACAAGGGAGGACTCATTTCAATTACATGTAAATGAATGAATGTGCGTGTGTGATAGGGAGTGTTAAAAAGTTATATGTGTGATAAGGAGGGAGTGACAACGTATGATAAGTAGTGCCAATAGACAATAGAATGCTAAGAAAGCCTACTAAGATGTGACAAGTGCCATGGTGTGCCAATGTGTGCCAAGGAGTGTTAGGGAGTGTTAGGGAGTGCTAGGGAAACACAAGGGAGCACTAGGTCATAATGCATGGAAATGAAGGAATAAGAGTGTGTGGAATGGTGTGTTAGTGAGTTCCAAGTGTGTTAAGGAGGAGTTACAAGGCATGCTTGGCAATGCTAAGGAATACTAGAGTTCTAGGGTGACATGTGGCCAAGATGTGCCAACACGTGCAAGGAAGTCTTAGCTAGGAGTGCCAGGGAAACACAAGTGAGAACTATGTCAAAATGAATGGAAATGAACAAATAAGAGTTTGTGATTAGAAGTTTTAGTGAGTTCCAGGTGTGCTAAGGACAAATTGACAAGGTATGCTATGCAGTGTTAAGGCATGCTAGAGGCTAGGGCGACATGCCAAGATGTCATATTTGCTAGGGTGTAATAACATGTGTCAAGGAGTGATAAGGAGTGCTAGGGAAACACAAGGGAGAACTAGGTAAAAATGCATGGAAATGAATGAATAAGAGTTTGTGACCAAGTGTGTCAGTGATCTCTAGTTGTGCTAAGGAGAGAGTGACAAGGTATACTATGTAGTGCCAAAGAATGCTAGAGTGTTAAGGTTGTAGGCTAAGATGTGTCAGGTGCTAGGGTGAGCTAGGGAGTGTTAGGGGGTGTCAGGGAAACATAAGAAAGCACTAGGTAAAAATGCATCGAAATGAACGAATAAGAGTGTGTGAGAGGGAGTTTCAATGAGTTCTAGGCGTGTTAAGGAAGGAGTAACAAGGTTATATGCTAGGCAATGCCAAGGTATGCTAAACTACCAAGGCATGTCAGGAAGTGAAACAGTGTGCTAGGGAGTGTCAACGCATGCCAAGGAATGTAGGGGATGTTAACGCATGCCACATAGTGCCAAGGCATTCTAAGACATGTCAAGTGCTATGGCATGTCAAGATGTAAATTGTGTTGCTTAATTGTTTTAGACCAAGGTTGGATGTGATGAGCCTTGTCTTAGTAACTTGTTAAGTGGGATGAGTTGAGATTGTACATGAGTACCCTAAGATGAGTTACAAGTATTTCTTAGGTGAACAAGGCATATGTTGAATTTCCATGACACATGAGAATCCGGGTTTGGCCTTAGAATTTTTTATAAGAACACACTCAAGTGCCACAACACATCTACTATGCAGAACAAAATTTGCCATGAAAGAAAAAGTAATGGATTGAATGCATAGAGTTTAGGTTCTGCCATATCTTCATATGTTAATGCTTATTATTGTGATATGCAATAGCCATTTATATGTCTGGTGTAAGACTCCTATGGAGATTTCTATCTAACAACAACATCTCTATGGTAAAAGGTGTACTGTCAGAGGTTGCTCCATCAAAAATAGCAACCAAAAGGGACCTTACTATGCACACAGATGAAGAATTAATAAGATTGTTATCTATGAGTTATAATGTGGAGGTATGGGACAAAATTACACAGGCAACAAACCTTTTTGTTCAACCAATCAAGACCTAAAAAGGAAAATGTGTGATTATATATACATGTGTGATAGTATTTGGAGAAATGCCAACCTAACCCACAAATTTGTTGACATTTTGCTGGAGTTGACCTATAATTGTTCCTAAATTTAATAAATACGTCAAATAGGACTGAATTTTCAACACAAAATATAAATTGATAGGAACAGGGCCAAATTGTGAAAGTGTAAAAATTGGTATGGTTGAAAGGGACCGATCCCTTTGAAAAGTATTAAATGTGGAAATGAAGGTTGAGTCTTGTTCTAGAACCCCTTTGGGCATACATCTTAGGGATTGGTGTAGGATGCAACACTTCAGAATAGTTTTCGTAGCAGTGATGTCAACACTTGTATGGTGACATGGGGTTGGAGTTGCCATGTCAAAGCTCATTGGTCTACTTTGGAGCTTCTTTAGGGTGATGCCTTAGTTTTTTTGGAGTACGAGGGCATGATTTGATATTTAGTTTTCATTGAAGAAGATTTGGAGGCTAGATACTGCAGAAAAACCCCTTGTTTTGAACAGGGAAGCACATGCCACTAAAGAAAGTAATAGCAAGTACACAGATTTGAAACTCAAATCGCATCACTATTTATTACTCTTTGAAACAGGAAATAAATAAAAATTTCAAACAATACTATTCACTTTTCCTTTAGTCTAGAAGGTACAATGAATATGGAAACATGTACAACAATGTCTCAACTTTCTTAACTCCTAATCCTAATGCACCTTCCTTGCATGGATAGACAAGACAATTAAAGTCTTCCTCTAGTGAATATGATATGAGATATGAAAACATGCTTCCTTAGCTAAGGCTAAGAATTAATAACTAGGGAAGTGCTCCTTTTAACTGTGCATGCAAAAACTAAATAAAGCAAAGAGTTTCGCTACTCCAAGTGCCAGAAAGGAATCCGCTACCTAAGATAAGTGCTTTGCCCAGAACGAGATGTTAAGGACTTAGAAACTTTGTTGCTTCCTTCAAAAGAGGTGTATGCCAAACATAACTAAGCTATCTTGCAGTATCCTCCAAATTCATTCACCTTTAACATAAATCTTGTGCCCAGAAAAAGACAAGAGACCAATATCCAACAGAATTCACTGACTAGCCAGAGACCCTTGTGCCCAAATAGAGAGATAATAAGGGAATGTCAACTAGGGTGGAATATTTCACCATTGAAATTGACAAGAGATAGAAGGGGTCAAAAACTATTAGACCTAATGCTCAAGAACAAATGAATTAATCCACACTTGGTGATCCAAAATGAATTCAATCCTTCTTTATTTATAGATTTTCTAGAGGGGTTTCATATTCTTAAGTGATTGAGTAAACCTTACTCCAAACCCCAAATTTGGGTTTTTTAAGCCCAATTTCCCCAAAAATTGCCCAACAATGGGTATTTTGGGGTTTCCCCCCCTTTATGGAGGACTATATCCTAAGTGGATGGGTAGGATACTACACCCCATTCATCCTCAATGTGTAGAAGACGTTACATGGAACCTAATAAAAGAAACAATGCTTTAGTTTAGGAGGTAATAATTAAATGCTTATTTCTTTCCACATAGGAAATACATCTTGCAAAAATGATCATGGGGTACAAATACTACAAAAGGCCTAAATCTTACTAGCATTGTCATAGTCCAAGAATAAAAACCATTTCACGTGAAACAAGGTCAATACCACATACTACATGCACAAATGACAAATTAAAAAACAATATACTTATTCAATGAAAGAATGATGAATCATATTAGCACAATTTAAATTGAATATCTCTTGAGTTGTAGTGTCAACCAAAATTTCTCAGGTTGGATCATATTTAAGTACTCAATGTTGTTTTGGGTCCAATTTGGGGAAAAGAAGGAGCTCTTGGTGACAATGGGATGATCATGATTTTCATATGGGAGCTCTAATATAATTTTCAACATACAAGTCATTCATTCTAGTGGAGGAGATATAGAGAAGCCTTTAATAAGGACCTTTCCAAGATCAATTTGGAGGAAAATCCATTTTCAAAGCTTAAACATAGTTATAGATTCAAACAAGAGTAGTCATTTTTCAGAACAATTATTAATTCCCAAGAAATTGGAGCCAAGCTGACATGTTGACCATTTATTCTTCTACTAGACAAGGAAGCATTTATGAAATGTCCTTGGCCCTTTGATCTAGTATTTGATGTAAATCTCTTGATTAGAAATGTAATAAGAGATGCAGTTTATATTAAGAAAAAGGGAAAAGTAGAGGGCTAGTAAATAATTATCTATAAAAAACATTGAATAGAATCCTAACATATTTGAAATGGAAAAGTTTAACTCCGTGGTTATTCTGGATTTTAGACATATGTGGTTTATGTCTTCTAAGTTAGTTACCAGAGAACCCATGGTTATTTTTTTCTTTAGAAACTTTGCTAATTTCCATGATTGAAGCATGTATTCATGCCTTGAAAGAAGCTCACAAATGCTTTTGATATTGGTTGAAGCAAAGAAAATGTGCAAAGTTACACTCACATAGCGGTATGGAAAAAAATTATGTGGAGCTAGTTGTCCCAGACTCCAAACAAAGAATGGAGAAAAGGTGAAAAAACCAAGTCAAAGGGTATGTGTATCTTTTGTCATGTAGAGGTAGGTGTTAACTCCACACTTTACAATGAAGGCTTTGCGGCGCATGTGACACAAAGGTTTGCATGCAGAACTTTGGATTAAAAGGAGTGGAGCTTGACGCTACATGTCCACTATTACCCCACTTTCTGTATGAGTTACATGAGATAAAAATAATGAGATACAGGAGATACAAAGTAGATACTATTGTTATTCAAATTTAATAAAAAATATTACTATGTCTTCCTCGACATAAAACAAACATATTCCATAAAATATTTTCTCCATGAACTTGATTTAAAATGAATCTCTTCCATTGACATGCCCAGCCACAAATAGAAACAGTATTGATGGGCCAATTTCAGTTTAGAAAATTCACAATTAGTTTCAATTGTAATATCTCTTATTTTCAGTTCAGATTTCAGTTACAAGAAGTGAAACAGGACTCAACGATCAATCAAGATTAATCACGAGTCGGAATCTGCTCACTCTCCAAACGATCCGATCCAAATATTTGCGAGTCAAACTCACATTGACCAAGTTTAACTCATGGTAAACGCAAGTTTGACTTTTGACTTGCCGATTAAAGCAGATTCCCGTGATTGATTCCGATTTATTTGATTTTCGGGCTTGACTCACGAGCACGAGTTTTTCAAGTTTAGGTATGCCACATTGCTAAAAACTAAACGTCGGTCGTTCCAAAATTTATTTCTCATTTCTCAGGCCCGCAACTCATACTTTGAGACCTTCAGTAATCAATCACTACTCACTATTACATAGTCTAGACTCCATATCGGGAAACCGCCAGTGTGAGCCTAAGTCCAGACTCCATATTGGGTAGTCACCAGCGTATGCTCGATCCATACTCCATATTGACCCTCGAGCAGTCACGCGTCACCTTCAGCGTGTGTTACCTTTAGGTTTAGCCGCTTCACTATTCAACAATCGAGGTACGTTGGCACTTGGCTTAAATAATAGGTATATTACTATATTGAAGTTTCAATGTCGTTTTTAATGACAAGTTTCAAGTTTCACTGTTCAACAATTGAATGTTCGGTGTATTCCTTTGGTTATGACTTTTCAACCCTATAAATGGGGCTTAAATAGATTTTAAAAATGCACTAAGAAATGGTTTCATACCAACCACCAGCCAAGTCATCAAGCATTCCTTCCTTGGTCGATGTCTTTCTGACGCCAAAGGCTTTAACCATGATTTCACAACTTTGGGTATTTTTGTTCTTCTAAAATTTGTTATTGATGTATTGGCTCAGTTGTCTTGTTAGGCCCCTATACTACTAGTGTAACCCCTTATTGTGATTAGTACAACCCACTTATTATATTCATGTACCCATGTAGTGCCCATATTGTTACCATTGTGCCCCATAGAAGCCCACTATTGTTATTATTGTGCCTTTACATTATTATTGTTATGTCGGCTTTGATTATGTTATAACCCCTTAGACTCCTATATATAGAAAGGAGGTCTTTTCATTTGTATCATCAAAGAATTGTTCATTTATGTAATGTAAAGGAGGTTTCCCCCTCGAAGAGGCTGAATTCTAAGGCATTGATATATCTTTTATATCTTTTCTTGAGATGGTTTCATAACATCGAATAAATAAATGAAAATAATTTGTGAAACTTCTAGACCCATTCTCTTAACCATACCTTGGAAGTCAAGTCTAGATATTAACCACCTCCTCAGGTTCAGGAATGTAAGGGGTTGTGTTACAACACTTCTTGCTACTCCTTTTCCATCATTGAAAACAATGCCAACAATCTCCCCCTTTGGCATTGATGGCAACACTATGATCCTCCACCTTTTGTACTAAGAACCATCTCTTCTCTTCTCTTCTTACCTCCCCCTTTGACATCGATGACAATGGGATGTGGGTCACAATGAAAATAACAAGGGAATAACTAGTGATTGCTCAAATTTAATATGTATAGACTCTCACGCTATGCCAAATTTATGGTTTATATTTCATTGACTTTGTTCATATGGTTGTTAATGTATGGTATTTTTCCTTATTGTTGTCAATGACCATATTCAACATACCATTCAAAGGGTAAATAGATGAGCATCATCATATCATTTGTTTTCTCTCTGTTGAAAAAGTACTGATAATTTTTGTGATACTTTAGCAAGTGTTCCACAACTATTTCTTCAAATTCGTGATCATGAATTTCAGAGGGAAAAATCACGAATACATTTTGGTTTTCGTAAGAATCCATAGCTCCCTTACATTACTCTTGCTTTGAATTTTCTACCTTTGATCTAAGAAACAGATAGTTTGGCATGCAAACTCAACAAATCTCAACAAAGCTTCAGAAATTAACATCATTATTGGTGTCGAAAGGCTTCTTTGGAAGTGCTTTAGGTATAGAAAAGTGTGTTGAGGAAATATTTGCATTACATCTAAGTATCACTCAATTTATCTTGCTAAGAAACTTCATAAACAAAGAAGTTATATTGGGTTGAACTTAAATTCATATTTTATTACAAAACATACCTTAAATCTCTTAGAGACATAATGACCATTGACCACTGCATCAGTTGTCCACCTAATATCACTCTTTTGGGTCACCTCATAAAAGAAATTGCTTTGGATACAGAGCATGTAAGGTTGCCAATATCTTATTTTCACCACCATAGATTTGACCAAAAACAATAAATTTAAGTATTATTATCAAAGCCTAAAGCCTTAAAAATCAATGTAGTAACCTCTAGTGTGAGTAGGCAGAGACCTTCCAAATTTTTCTGTTTAAATTTGATTTCTTTCTCCTTCCACCATAATTATGCATATCTCATTCATGTGAGTTCATTTATGTAGGTTTTAACCTCATACAGAAATTACCTGCATACGAATTCTAAAACACATGAAATAAACAATGTGAGAGAATAACACATAAAATACATATACACAGAGATTTTCCCCTGGATCCCAAAACCAGGACTACCATCTTGATTTTTCATTATGTTCCTTTCAATGTTATAATACATATTTATACATGCCAAAGCATCCAATACCATGGACCAAAAACCATCGCGTCCAATACCATGGACC
>APFE031103398.1:0-16247 GCA_000404065.3 Pinus taeda | reverse complement strand
AAAAAAATGTGTATTGTGTTTGTATTGTATTATAATTTTAGATTGTATGTTAAACTATATTTGTTTATAAAAAAAAATGTGGAATATTTTCTTAGAATGTTCAAATTTTTAATTAATTCTCGTGTTATTTATGTGTGGAGTATTAATTGTATTTTGAATTAATTTGATTACTCTTGTAAAATCTGTGTATTTTAAAATAATTTTTGAAAGATGATGTTTTGGTAAAGTGACTTGTAAAAAAAAAATTGTATTTGATTGTATGACATTTAATTGTATAATTTTAAATTGCATATCCAACTATCTTTTCCCCAATAATTTCTCTTCTTTCCATTAAATGTTTACATATAATAACTCTTTGTTCCACAGTAGTTTAAAATAATGAGAGTAATGGGAAATTTGATGTTTTAGACCCATAAGAGGTGGAGTATTCATTGTATTTTGAATTAATTTGATTACTTGTGTAAAATCTGTGTATTTTAAAATAATTTTTGAAAGATGATGTTTTGGTAAAGTGACTTGTAAAAAAAAAAATTGTATTTGATTGTACGACATTTAATTGTATAATTTTAAATTGCATATTCAACTATCTTTTATGGAATAATTTATCTTCTTTCCATTAAATGTTTACATATAATAACTCTTTGTTCCACAATAGTTTAAAATAATGAGAGTACTTGGAAATTTGATGTTTTAGACCCATAAGATTTGAAAAATTTGTATTGTGTTTGTATGATATTATAATTTGATATTGTATATTAAACTATATGTTTTAAAAAAAAATGCTTGATTTTTTTTTTAAATGTTTAAATTTTTAATTAATTCTCTAGTGATTTTTTTATGTCATGTTATATGTATTTTGAATTAATTTCAACTTAAAGTTTAAAATACATTGAAATTTTATGTTTTGGGGGATTGAATTGTGAAAAACAGTTTAGATATAACAAATTAGCAATGTGTGTTTTACAAATGTTTAAAATAATGCAAGTACTTGGAATTTAGAGAAATGAACATTTAAAAAATTTGTATTGTATTTGGATGATATCATGATTTTTATTGTATATTAAACTACTTTTGTTTATAAAAAGAATGGGTGAATTTTTCTTCAAATGTTTAAAGTTTTAATTTATTGTACTCTCATTTTTGTATGCTATATTATATTTACTTTGAATTAATTTGAATACACTTGTGTAGGATTTGTGTATTTTAAAATAATACAAATAAATTGAAATTTGATGTTTTTGGGAGTGACTTGTAAAAAACAAAAATTCATTTGATTGTATGACATTCAATTCTATAATTTAAAATTACATATTCATTTATGCTTACCCCAATAGTTTCGGATCTTTTCATGAAATTTTTAGATACAATAAATTATTGCTTTCTATTTTACAATAGTTTAGATTAATGTAAGTACATAGAAATTTGATGTTTGAAAGACTTAAAATTTTAAAAATTTGTATTTTATTTGTATGATATTATAAGTTTATATTGTGTATTTCACTGTATTTCTTTATAATAAGGAAATGTGTGAGTTTTTATTGACATGTTTTAATTTTTAATTAATTTTGTGGGGGAGTCTTGTATTCTATATTATATGTGTTTTGAATTAAGTTGAATACATGTGTTTAGAATTTGTGTATTTTAAAATAATTTAAATACATTGAAATTTGATGTGTAAGGGAGTGACTAGAAAATAAAATAAAAATGTATTTGATTGTGACACATTTAATTCTATACTTTTAAATTGATGCTTTCTCGAATGCTTTCCCTTTTTTCATGAAATTTTTAGATATAATAAATGTATAATTTGATTTTTTTTTTAATTAAAATTATTTGTTTGTACATATTAATGACCATTGTTTTATCCCCTCATGGAGGTGGATATCAAGAGTAACCATAAGGTTGGGAGGCGGATATCAAGAGTAACCATAAGGTTGGGAGGCTAGCTCACCACCTCATTGCTTCATATCTCAATTCAAGAGGGTTGGTGGGGTGGCCAACCCACCCTATTCACCATACATGTGAGCATTTGTGGTTAAGTTGAAGAATATGGAAAGTCTTCACTCTAGTCTCTATCAACTTGTTTTATGACGTCTTACATACTTCCCTCCTAGTAGGTGGGACTATTTGTGGGGTCTTTCAACATCGAGGGGTTTGTGCACAACAAATTTCATGTAGCCATTAGGAATTGGTTTGGTTTTGTTTGTTCTTTGGACTAGTCTATGGATTAGTAGTTTGGGGCTAGAAATGGCCAATTAATGGGTAACTTTGACTCTGCCAATGAGACTTCTCATTGAAAATTGTGGCTTCCTCTAGATTTGGTGTTGTTGTTGTTTTTAGGTGGTCCTCTTCGAGTTTGGAGTTAGTGAATATAACTATCCTTTTAGTGCACACATTTCTATTGGTCTTGATTTCAGTGCTTTACTCCTTGTATTACCCTTCCTTTTGGCCTCCTCCACAGTCTTAATTTGTGTTGTCCTTACAACATTTAGATATCCCCCCCAATATTTGTGATGAGATTGGCCATCTCTCTACCCTTAATTTTGAAAGTAGAAGTTTCTTATTAAAATCTAATTTTATCGTAAACTTGTAAGTAATATATAGTTGAATTTGTTTATTTTTTTAAAGTGAAGTTATAGAGATTTGTGTTAAAAAAATCCATATTGCAAGGCCAAAACCTTTACATTTTCCACTCTTCCTCATGCTTTTGAGATTGACCACAGCCCCAACCCTCCAACTAGTTCCCCATCAAACAAATACTTCAATCCCTTCCCACCTAAATATTCTCCACAAAAACCCCAAACTATCAACATATTTACATTCCATTTTCCCTTGTATTTCTATTTTGATCTAGAATGACTTCTTGTGTTTCTTGGAGAATTTGTTTTTCTTCCTTTCTTCCCAACTGGAATCCAACAGACATTTTCTGGAAATTCCCTAGTGGTTCTTCCTTAAATGCAAGGTACTTTTAGGTATTTTTTTTCAAATATTTCTCCTCCACCTTATGTGCCAGATAATTTTCATTTTCAGCAAGACAGGTAATCCATTCTCCACGAGGGGTTTTTTGTTTTTCTACTAAAGTTTCATTCAAGGAATCCTCCCTAGCAAGTGGAGGATCCACATTGGCAAGCGAATTTTGGTTCTTAAATTTTTTTGCAATTTCGGTTCTTAAATTTTTTTGGGGCCACTGCATTTTCTTGCACTCAATGTGCTTCTTTCATGTCTTCTCGTTCTTTCTTTCTCTCGAGCTTTTGGAACCAAACATAGTTTGGAGCCATCAAATAAAGCTCTCCCCGAAAAACCCTTGTTGAATTCCATCCCCACACAAATTGTAGCTTTGCATTTTTATTTTTTATTTTTATTAATAGGACGGCCACGATAGAATTTTCCCACAACGTTAGCAATGGAGGAAAGCTATGTATGACTCCAAAAATCCAAGGAAAGGTTCGACATTCTTATCCAAACTAGGGTGGAAGAAATTTATTTTGTAAAAGGATCTAAAGTGGAACACCATCGCTGAATGGAGAGGCTAGTGCTCCCCCAAAACCATCTTAGAGCTTCACATGCAGCCTTCTTGTCTCCAATCATTTCAAAAACCAACGAGTGAAGAAACCTCGTGCCATAAAGTAAATATTCAACTCGTCCGTCGAAAGGGGATTCCATGTCTTAGAGACCCATTTAGGGAGATCGAAAAGGAGGGACAATAACCCATAAAACCTGCAAACCAAACCATTCCTCGGAAAATACTTTTTGTAGAAATTTTACCTGTAGAACAAACCGATATATGCAATGTCCTAAAGCATAATACTTGTTCTACTTCTACAAAACATTAAGCGGAAGCATAATCGAATTCATGAGCAACATCAAGTAGAAACACGCAAAACTCATCAAGAGAAATAATCACACATTAACACAAGATATATCCAGGGGAAAGCACCAACATAAAACCCCAACCATGTATTATCAATCAAGTGGAAATCCTCTTCAACATACAAAAAGAATTAGCTCAATAGCTATCCTGCGCTCTCTGTACTCTGATGATCTTCAATGAGAAGATGAAAATAATGGACTACCTAGGCCTCAATATATAGGCCACAAGTCCTCCAATCTCCTATAATAGATCCTTCTCCATGCAAGGAATACTTACTAGAAAAGCATATGATAGTACACTGTCCCACATCTGATCTCAACTCGGTCTCTGACAGAACTGACATGCAACAATTACCTATGAGTGAATCCTCAATTATCTAAAATAATAGTTGTCACATGCATGCAAACATGAACAAACTATATTTTATTATTTTAATACCCTGTTAAAATAATCTAATTGGACTTGACTAGTTAGAACTAAGTCCACTGATTCTCTCATTATAGAACTCATACTTACTTCCTCAATCAGTGGAAGAAATTAAGGATAAATTCTTAAATTTGTGGGACAACTCATGTGCATCCTCACAAAGACTTCAAATTCGAATTTCCTTAACTAATTAACTCAACTAAATTAATTAATTAATATTTCCTACTCTTGTTAAGACCATAATTAATTTTACCTCCTATAGATAGATTAGGGACTGTTATAAATAGGAAGGGACCCAGAAATGCTATTTTTAGAACTTCCTATTTTTAGCAGTTTCACCTCTCCCCTAATGTGGCCAATGACCTCACTGGACAAATTGCTATTTTTAGCAAGTCTATTTTTAGCACATTCTAAATTTAACATTTCTTGGTGCACATTTTTCAACACTTTTCAGAGTCTAAAGCTTACTCGTCGAGAAGAATGTAAAGGGAAAACTTATCTTGTATGAAACTGGAGAAGAGATAGCTTGATTTTTAACCGTACATACAAAAGAAAAATATGTATTTGCCAAATCACGAGGATTCACCATTGAACTGTCTCGAGAAAATCCATGCAAATAGAGCAAATATTGGGCGGCTACGGTTTTGGGTGAAACCCTAGCCGCCGCAAGGGATTCGAGAGCTCTTTCCATTTCGAAAGATATATGAATATGATTATAGACAATATGTTCCTTTCCCTAATTAAATTCGTTTTTTTAATATATGATAATGATGATTTTATTTGTTTTCGTGATAAGATTCAAAAATAGTTAGTTTATTTTGTTTGTGAGATTTTATATTATATAAAATATATATCAATAAAGATAGAGTTTTGATCCTTCGACTTATGTTTGATTTTCAAAATTTAAAATAGATTATATATAACCTATTTAAAGTAAGCGATATTTAACAAGAGGTAGTTTTAATTTCTCTATTTATGTTTGAGGGACTTTTATTTACTTGTGTTTATGAAAAATGCATGAATTAAATGAGATGTATGGTAAAATTGAAGTAGCACAATATTTTAAATGCGTGTATAGTAGTAAAATGATTGACGTAAAAATTCACATTTATATGTATCTATATTTGTGCTAAAATCACGATTTTTTTTATTTTTTATTTTTTATTTTGTCACGTGAGATGTATTACCACAAATTAAAGCTTTTACATCATACACGTCTTTCTAGTCTCTTGACACAGAGACTCGACCATACCCAAAATAGTTCCCTACACAAGGCCATATGTGAGCGACCATATCTCACATAACTAGACTTAAACATAAAAACATCTAAATGTTTCTCTATATTATCATGTCCATGAACACTAGAAAGAGGGATTTTGTACTTTGCGTAAACAAACATCATAAACTTAGGGAATAGGATATGTTGGTGTAGCCGGGGGTCTTAGTGTTGGTGGTTGAATCACAAGATGTGTTCCGCTCTGTGCCAGCCTCGTGTTGATTGATTTCAACCTGCAATTAGAATGTGTGAGGTGGCAACGCATAAGATCTAGCTTCTATAGCAGATCCCTCCTTACATCTTGATTATCGAGGAGTTCCTGGCTCATAAGGAATTTCATTTGCAAATGGAGGTTAATCACTTGCATCTACTCATTCCCTCTCCTATTTGATTTCCTTGTATCTCGAATCCAACTATCCCACTGAGCCCTCACTTCTGTGTCAAAAAGAGACCTTCTCTGAGAGGATGCCTCCCTTTCCAATATCGATAGTTCCTCCTCAATATCCTCAGTGATTTATTCAAGGAAGTCACCTACAAACACAACAACCCTATTCTGAAGCTGGGAATTACCACCATAGGCTCTTCCCTTGTGATAGCTTGAGCCTCTCCTGCGTCTTCTTCTCTCATGTGGCATAGTGAGAAATCCTCCAATCCTCTGATCATTCCAATGTCCATTATACTTTACCTTACACTCTATCTTGTTGTGAGAAAATAAATCGTGTGCTCCTTCGAAGAGAGGATAACCACGTAAGGGAAATTTTGGTTATAACCCTAAATGTTTCACAATAGCAGAGGAAACTATGAAAAATGCAGGAAGAAAAACTCTCAATGCCGCACTCTTTCTTTCAAACGTGGTTAGGGAATTCCCCGCCCTCGAATCAAACTCTACCACGTTATAATTAATTCCATAGAAACACATGTGGGATTGGAAGAAAAGCGACGTTAAGTATTGTAGCATGATTGAAATATGACGACAGGAAAGAGAAAGGCGCTTATCTCTAGAAAGAGTTTTAGTTATTTGATGTCTACCTTTTTTGATATTTTTTCTTGTAAGTTTGCACAAAAGAAATCCAAATGTTATAGATGTGGACAGATTTCTCTACGTGCTATTAAACTTCCATGTGAAATAAACGACTTGTTGTCTTTAGAGATAAGGAGGTGAAAAACGGGACTTGTGGGAAATTGCACGCTAGATAGTAAATGCACAAGGCTATATATGAAGCTTCCTTTGAAAACATGGCTGGATTGTTGGACCAAATGCAACTTCTTAGGATTTTCAATGATACTGTTAGTGAATATGTTGTTTGCGCTTTCAATTTTTTATGGCATTTGTAAAGGAAACACCTTGAGCTTAGCCAACGAATGTGTAAGTGGAAATTTTGTTGGAATGCGGGTTGGATCCATACATGAACACGCAACTGAAGTGAGCTCGAAAAGATGGGAAGTGAATTAGAGAGAGGGAGAGAGTCTTGGACCACGCTCTAGATGATGTAGGAGCACCTCGTTGAAGGGGATCATCATGATAGAGGGTCATTTGGTCTCTGAGAGTATTGAGGAGGAAATTTCAAGTGAACACTTTAATTTCATTTCTTTTATTATTTTAATTTCTTAAAGTAGTATTTAGGAAGATAAAAGTTGAATTAAATGAACTCTTGTAGTTAACTGTTTTGATTTATCATGTTATCCTTAACAAATCATAGCGTAGGAAAAATAAACAGTTTTAGAACTGAAAACAAACCATCGAATGTAACTAACAGCAATTAAGAGAAACTGTTTTCCAAAATCATTTAAAAGGAGACATAATGCATTGTAACACGTTCGACTTTTGGAAAGAGAAAAATAATAGAAATCTCCGAGCACACAGAAGTTATATTTGACATCCCACAGCTGTCCATCTACAGTCTTTTATGTTGATTTCCTTAACACAGTAAAAGCAAGATATTTTATTTCTATTCTACAGAACGTACGTGTTTTTTCTATTTGCATTATCTTTACACGACGACAGACAACAAGAATTTGTAAGTGTAAGAACTGGAGAAACTACAGAGATGTGGACGGTTAGTCCGAGACCAACTAAAGCAAACGCATGAAAGAAATATTTGGATAACGCACAAGTTCCATACAGCAAGGATAGAAACCAACAACCCAAGTATTTCCTCAGAACGGAACCCTTTCATTTATTCACAAAAAGTAATCATATAATCTCTCTCAAATATGCATTACAGTCCATACTGAAATAAAGGCCGTTCAAGTCCAATAAGTGCATAATAGAGAACGGGTTGAAAAACCCTAACTTGTAAACCCTATGGCCACAACTCAAAAACTGTAGTAATGCAAGCGTGAGGACTGCAATTACATTATGCCAGACAGACAGAAGATTATGCGCCTAAAACTAGCCAAGCCATGTTTTAAGCCAGCGATGACAAGAGCAAGCAAATAAACCAAGTTAACAAGGAGCGACCCTACGCGGGTTTTGTCAGCACGCGACAGAGTAGAAGCGAGGGTCTCCAGAACAAACCCACCTGCAATAATCCACCAAAACAGAGTTTCAGCGTTGCGTGGAAGGAACGAAAGAATCGAGGAAACAAAATACCATAAGCTTAGGGTTCGAGACTTACGAGTGAAGAGACAAAACACCGAGGTTGCAGTGACCCGAGGGTGCCTCTGCTCGCAAAGGAGCAACTAAGTCAGTCAACAGCGTAACAAGTGGAAAACGATGATCTCATAGAAGAGTAACTTACTTTCATTTATGTGGAAGAAGCTGACACTGTAGGCTCCCCGAGACCACAACCTGCCAATGCAACGGAGCAACATGACCAGTGAAATTCGAGAGCGATTGAATTAAAGAAACCGAGACGAGGAACAATCAGTATGGTCAAGAAAAACGAGGAGTTGAGACTATATACAGAAAACTGAAAAACCCTCCAAAACAAGCGTATTTTCCATAGAGTAACACGACATATCAAGCGCTGAGGCAGAAGAACCACAGGGGAAAAAAGATAGCAGATAACAACATTACTTACCAACCGGTGGAGCCAAGCATATAACCAAGTCAAGGCCGAGCAAAAACAACAGTAGGAGCATATTCCCACAAATGACCGGGAGAATATGGTTTGTGGGTCATTAACCAAGGCGGGAGTGTGATTACCAAGGAATGGACACATGTCCTACATCCAATGGTGCTGGTACAAGTAATAAAAACCGGGAGTAAAAATATTTGTGCTAATCATTGTAATCAACCTTTGATTAACTTAATCACGTAGTTAATCACCAGCGAAATCATTCATATTAATTTATATCCATTTATTAAAGTTTGTCGAGTGTGAAGAGGGGGTTGGACCCTTCAAGTGGTATCAGAGCAAGAAATTGAAAGTGCTGGGATAGACATGGAAGTTGGAAGAAGAGGACGTGGGAGAGGTGTGTGTAGAGTAGCAGATGAAGGACTCAGTGAAGAAATAAGGATCCTTACTACCCGTTTGGAGGCAGTTAAAGCAGGAAGGAGAAGGGATCGATAGGTAGGAGATGACAGCGAAGAAGAAGCCATAGTTACAACAGATGGATTGGATGAAGAAGGGCTGGAGATGAGATTATTGAGGATGGTCCCATTGGCTAGTAGCAAGCCTAAACCAGAGATCCCAAATTACAATGATATCTTGTCCACAGAAGTTCTGTTGGACTGGATCAACGAATTGGACTAGTATTTTGAGTGTGAAGAGGTCAGTGAGGACCAGAGAGTTAAGTTTGCTGCAAGGAAGGTTAAAGGACACGCAGCCTTGTGGTGGGACAGTTTCCAAGCAGAAAGAAGAAGCATGAACAAGTTGCCAATAAAGAATGGCCAAGGATGGTGGCCAAGCTGAAAGGCAGATTTTTGCCCAAGGATTATGAGATTGCACTGCATCGGCAAGTGCAGATTTTTAGCCAAAAAGGGATGACAGCGAGAGAGTATACGGAAGAATTCTACCCCGTAAATTTAAGAGTTGGTTACACAAAGGACACCCCGGAGAAAACAACAAGGTATGTAAATGGTTTGAGACTGGAAATATTGGATGAAATTGGCATTTTTTCCCCGAAAAATATAGAAGAAGCCTACGAGAGTGCTATGAAGGCAGAGGAGACGATCACGAGAAAACAAAATGCTAGTAGAGGACGGGGAAGCGGTGGAGGACGAGGACAGTCCTATGGCAGAGGACGAATTTCCAGTAATAGTGAAGAGGGCAGCAGCTCCAAGGCTTTAGGAACAACAGAAAAGGGAGACAACTCTAGAGGTGGCAGGCCATATCGGCGAGGAAGAGTGAATGGTCAAGGTAGGGGAGCTAACTATCAGTGCTACAGGTGCCACAAATGGGGTCACAGATCTTTTGAACGCCCTGATGCATAACAAGCTGTTGAGAGAGGAACACTTGTCGCACAGCCTGAGGAAGCAAAGGCACCACCCCAAGAAGCAGAAAATGTACCAAAAACAGGGGAAGCTTCAGTTTCGAACAAAGTGTTGTTGAAACCATCCAACGAAACAGCTAAACAAACTCAAAGGAAAGCATTACTCCGGACTGTTTGCAAGTCGCACGGGAAATGTTGCAAGTTGATCATCGACAGTGGAAGTACAGATAATTTGGTAGCCACCGAGATGGTAGAGACGTTGGGTTTGAAGTGGCTGAAGCACCGCACCCCCTACAAGGTGTCGTGGCTGCAAACAGGGCATCAGCTGTTGGTTGACGAACATTGTGAAGTTGAGTTCCACATTGGTAGGTACAAAGACAAAGTTATTTGTGATATTATGCAATGGACGTGTGCCAAATACTGCTAGGAATGCCATGGCAGTATTGACCGGAAGGTAGTGCATGTTGGGAAGACAAACTGCTACAAGTTTGTCAAAGATGAGATCAAGCACACACTTGTGCCCATCAAGGAGGAGGAGACAACGGAAACAAGTCGGATAAAAACATTACTAATGGGCGGAAAACAGTTGTTGAAGCGGATTGAATAAACTGAAGCGAACTATGCTGTTGTGAGGAGAGCAAAGATAGTGTTGTTGCACACGGAAATGTCTGAATTGCCTGCAGAAATTCAGAAAACGCTGGAGGAGTTCAGTGATATTGTAGTCGATGATTTTCTAGACAAGTTGCCTCCCAAGAGAAGCATCAGTCATCATATCGACTTTATACATGGAGCAAGTCTACCAAATAAGGCAGCACATCAGATGAGCCCCAAAAATAATGAGGATATCGGAAAACAGGTGCACGAGTTGCTAGATAAAGGGCTGATGAGGGAGAGTTTGAGCCCTTGTGTGGTACCAACAGTTCTTACTCCCAAAAAAAGAGGAGAATGGCGAATGTGCACGGATTCGAGTGCCATCAATAAGATCACCATCAGGGATAGATTTCCACTGCCACGGATGGAAGATATGATGGACTATCTGAGTGGGGCAGCATACTTCTCGAAGATTGATTTAAAGAGTGGCTATCATCAGATTCGGAAAAGGGAAGGAGATGAGTGGAAGACAACCTTCAATACCAATGAAGGGTTGTACGAGTGGTTAGTCACACCGTTCGGTTTGGGTAGCGCCCCGAGAATTTTTATGCGACTGATGAAGGAAATGCTGAAAGAGTTCATCGGAAAGTTTGTAATAGGGTATCTTGACGACATATTAATTTTCAGCTAGACTAAGGAGAAACACTTTCGACATGTTCGGAGTGTACTGGAGAAATTGCAGCGGAATAAGTTGGTGATAAGTCTGAAAAAGAAAATGTACTTTCCTACAAAGAGAAGTGGTTTATCTGGGCTTTGTAATTGCAGAAAACGAGTTGAAGATGGATCCAAAGAAGATTGGAGCGATCATTAACTGGCCATCCCCGAAAATCCTGTTTGAGGTACGTAGTTTTCATGGGCTGGCAAGTTTTTTTCGTTGGACCAAGGCAGCAGAGAAAAGCTTTCAGCTCCTGAAGAAGAAAATTACAGAAAGACCAATTTTAAGATTGCCAGATTTTAATAAGCTTTTCCAGGTTCATTGGGATGCAAGAGGTATAGCCACTGGAGCTGTACTCAGCCAAGAAGACAAACCTGTTGCGTTTTTCAGCGAGAAGTTGAACAAGAGCAGGCAGAAGTATTCATCATACAACAAGGAATTCTATGTTGTCGTCCAAGCACTGAAGCATTAGAGACACTATCTATTGGGGAGTGAGTTTGTTTAATTTTCTGATAATTTTGCGCTGCAATATGTGATGCAACAGCGTGAACTGAACCACAAGCATGCCAAGTGGGTTGAATATTTGCAGAGTTTCACCTTTGCGTTGAAACACATCAGTGGGCAGGCCAACAAGATGGCAGATGCGTTGAGCAGAAGAGCCTTGCTCTTACAGGAAAGTACGATACAAGCACTCGGCTTTGAGCATTTGAAAGACTTGTATCAAACCGACGCAGATTTCAAAGAGTCTTATGAAGCCTCACAGAATCCCTTGCTAAGGAACAATAGTCCATGGTTGGACTACAATTTACACGAAAAGCTATTGTTTAAAGGGGGGCAGTTATGTATTCCTGATTGTTCGATGAGACAAAATATTATACGAGAGAAGCACAGTGGAGGTATAGCGAAACATTTCGGCATAGAAAAAACTTTAGATCAGCTCGGACACTTTTATTACTGGCCAAGAATGCGAAGGGATATGCAATGATATGTGAGTACGTGTAAAGTCTCCCAATTGGCGAAAGGACACAGTCAAAACACAAGACTTTACACACCACTGCCTATTCCAAGTAGACCATGGGACTCAGTGAGAATTGACTTTGTCTTGGGGTTGCCAAGAATGCAGCGAGGTTACAACTCGATAATGGTGGTGGTAGACAGGTTTTAGAAATTGGTGCATTTCATCCCTTGCAGAAAAACCAGTGATGCCACTCACGTAGCTCACCTGTTTTTCACTGAGATTGTCAGATTATCGGCTTACCCAGATCTATTATTTCCAACAGGGACGTGAAATTCACAGGACACTTTTGGCACACCCTGTGGAAGAAATTGGATACACAATTGAATTTCATCTCTGCATATCACCTGAATACTGACGGGCAAATGGAAGCAGTGAACATGAGTTTGGGGAACCTACTACGGAGTCTGACTGGAGAAAATTCACGATTATGGGATCGTGCACTTGCTCAAGCAGAATTCACTTATAACGATTCACCGAACCACAGCACAGGGCACAGTCCATTTCAGATCCTATATGTCATGCATCCTTGCAAAGTACATGAGTTGCGGGATCTAGGAAAATTGGAAAAGAGAAGTGGTGATGGGGAAGATTCTGCCAAAGCAATGAATGATCTACATGAGCAGGTGAAATCAAAGTTGCAGGGCAACAATTAGATATACAAACAGTGGGTAGATTTTAAGCGACGAGAAGTGTAGTTTAATGTAGGGGATGAAGTCCTTGCACACTTACACAAAGAACGGTTTCCTAAGGGCTCATATAATAAGCTGAAATTTAAGAAGATAGGTCCCTATAAAATTATGCGCAAATTCTCAGCCAACGCTTATGAAATACAGCTGCCACCAGATATAGGCATGTCACTTATTTTCAACGTGGCACACGTGTTCTCGTGGCCAACCCTGAAGATGACAGTGTGGTACGGCCAGAAGGAGACACCCATGTTGAAGGCGGTTCTTGGATGAGGCAAATGCCTTCGGCTCAACCCCATGAGATCGAGAAGATTCTCGACACACAGGTGGCCAAGCGAACTTGCAGGAAGGAGTACCTGCGGTACCTTGTCAAGTGGAAGAACCGTCCTATCGAGCACAGTTCATGGCTCGACGTGGCACAGACACAGGGAGCAAGTTATTCTGTGGAGGATCTCATGGAACGGATCCATGACATTTTATTACCCCGGGACCCTAACGCAGGAGCATCTAGCTAAAGGGGATCATCATGATAGAGGGTCATTTGGTCTCTCAGAGGACTCATGAGGAAATTTCAAGTGAACACTTTAATTTCATTTCTTTTATTATTTTAATTTCTTAGAGAAGTGGTATTTAAGAAGATAAAAGTTGAATTAAATGAACTTTTGTAGTTAATTTTTTATTTATTTATTATGTTATCATTTACAAATCATAGCGTAGAAAAAATAAACAGTTTTAGAACTGAAAACAAACTATCAATTGTAACTAACAACAGTTAAGAGAAACTGTTTTCCAAAATCATTCAAAAGGAGACAGAATGCATTGTAAGAGGTTCGACTTTTGGAAAGAGAAAAATAATAGAAATCTCCAAGCACACAGAAGTTATATTTGACGTCCCACAACTGTCCATCTATAGTCTTTTATGTTGAGTTGCTTAACACAGTAAAAGCAAGTTATTTTATTTCTATTCTACAGAACATACATGTTTTTTCTATTTGCATTAACTTAACAGGACGACAAACAACAAGAATTTGTAAGTGTAAGAACTCGAGAAACTACAGAGATGTGGACGGTTAGTCCCAGACCATCTAAAGCAAACGAGCGAAAGAAATCTTTGGATAACGGACAAGTTCCATACAGCAAGGATAGAAACCAACAACACACGTATTTCTTGAGAACGGAAGCCTTTCATTTATTCACAAAAAGTAATCATATAATCTCTCTCAAATATACACACAGAGCAAGAATTTGTAAGTGTAAGAACTAGAGAAACTATAGAGATGTGGACGGTTAGTCCCAGACCAACTAAAGCAAACGAGAGAAAGAAATCTTTGGATAACGCACAAGTTCCATACAGCAAGGATAGAAACCAACAACATAGGTATTTCCTCAGAACGGAACCCTTTCATTTATTCACAAAAACTAATCATATCATCTCTCTCAAATATACATTACAGTCCATACTGAAATTAATGTCGTTCAAGTCCAATAAGTGCATAATAGAGTACGGGTTGAAAAGCCCTAACCTATAAACCATATGGCCATAACCCAAAAACTATAATAATGCAAACCTGGGGACTACAATTACATTATGGTGGACACACAAGAGATTATGCGCCTAAAACTAGCCAAGCCATGTTTTAAGCCAGCGATGACACGAGCAAGCAAATAAACCAAGTTAATAAGGAGTGACCCTACTCGGGTTTTGCCAGCACACGATAGAGTAGAAGCCAGGGTCTCCAGAACGAACCCACCTGCTATAATCCACCAAAACAGAGTGTAACCATTGTGTGGAAGGAAGGAAAGAATCAAGGAAACAAAATACTAGAAGCTTAAGGTTCGGGACTTACGAGTGAAGAGAGAGAACACCGAGGTTGCAGTCACCCAAGGGTCCCTCTGCTCACAATGGAGCAACCGAGCCAGTCAAGAGTGTAACAAGTGGAAAACGATGATGGCATATGACAGTAACTTACTTTCATTTCTATGGAAGAAGCCAAAGCTGTAGACCCTCGAGACCAGAACCTGCCAACGCAACAGAGCAACATGACCAGTGAAATTCGAGAGCGATTGAACTAAGGAAACCGAGACGACGAACAATCACTAAAGGCAAGCGAAACGAAAAGCTGAGACTATATACAAAAAACTGAAAAACCCTCCAAAACAAGCGTATTTTCCACAGAGTAACAGGGCATATCAAGCACCGAGGGAGAAGAACCAGAGGGGAAAAAACGATAGCACAAAACAACGTTACTTACCAACCGGTGGAGCCAAGCATACAACCAGGTCAAGGCCGAGCAAAAGCAACAGTAGCAACATATTCCCACAATGAAATCGCACTAGAAGAACAGACAGGAAAACCCTCGAAAAACCAAGATAACAATGCACAAATGACCGGGAGAATAGGGTTTATGGGTCATTAACCAAGGCGGGAGTGTGATTATCGAGGAATGGACACATGTCCTACATCCAACGGTGCTGGTACGAGTAATAAAGGCTGGGAGTGAAAATATCTATGCTAATTATTGTAATCAACCTTTGATTAACTTAATCACGTAGTTAATCACCGGCGAAATCATCCATATTAATTTATATCCATTTATTAAAGTTTGTCGAGTGTAAAGAGGGGGCTCGACCCATCACTCGAAAGCACCAAAGATTGAGGAAAGAGGCACTAGCATATAAAAGTAACTAGAGACATCCTTAGAGAGGATGATGCATACCTCTCACTGTGGCCACGTCATTTTGTTTAGTGATGAGGTTCAATAGGGTATCATCGATGTCTGTGCAAGGTTCATAGTTTATCTTTGTCGTGCTTATTGGTCTTATTAGTTTTAACACACATTGAATATTTAAACTTTGATATAACAGAAAAAATTATTTTTTTCAAATTTGTGACCGTGAGAAATGATAGGAGTGTGGAGATCTAAGGTAACCACTCGAGAGAGATGTGGAAAATATCGACAAGGAGACATAGTGTGCGCACGATTCAAGAGAAGGAAGAAAATGTTTGTGTCATATGAATCATAATGTGTTGTTGATATTTTGTAGCCCTACACAGGAGTATTAGGAATGTAAACATCATTCCCAAGTATGCTTGGCGAGGTGTGCTATAAATGAAAGAAAATATAGTGAGTCCGTTAGTATCCTCCCACTATTCCTTGAATGAATATTGTTTGAGGAATGTTGTGACACAAGTCTTTGTAGGTAGGTGAAAAAAATGCAAGATTGATGGACAAGTGCTATATCTCGACTATTGAAAAGATGAAAAGTTTGTTGAAATTTCTCCAATG
>APFE031103389.1:0-10544 GCA_000404065.3 Pinus taeda | reverse complement strand
TGAAAGATCTCACAAAAATAGTTCTAGTGATATGTGGAAGTCTGAGAATGGCCTCCTGGATCGAATATTACATCCAGTCAAAGTTGGTGACCTGAATTAAAAGTTAGTAAAGTTAAAATGTTATTGTAGGAGCCTTGGTGCATATCAAAAGTTGGAAAAAGTGCCAAACTCAGCGGTAAATCTAAGTGGAGCAGAAAAACATAGGACTTGGTAGACATGGCTGACAACATAGTAGTGGGAAGCACTTCTATGAACGCAGGAGGAGCCCGCCTGAAAACCTAACCTAACAGAGTTACCCTGACAGTATGGTGAAGATGTATCATATTAGCACAGGGATGAATGGAGTGGAATGATGCCAGGTGATGAGGCCATTCCGATAGACATACCCTGATGGGTGAACCCCAAAGGATTACAAAGGATGCAATAAACGAAAGTCTCGAGCGATGGATGGTAGGACACACCGATGAAACATCGTCCAATGGGAAGCAACCCAGCGGCCTCACATTGATAAATCAGTCCGCTAAGGCTACTCCAAAGGTCTAACAATGAGGGGGTGAAGCGAAGCACTCTCCTGATGGAAAGAAAAGGAAATGGCTTGAACCGAGTTCTGTTTTCTAAAAATATTAGCAATTGAAATTGGTGCCAAAATGAAGGTCGTAGGGCCCTTTCTCTCTCCTCGAGCACAACATGTGGTGACATGCGATCGTCACCAACATCGAAGGATAATGACCTTCAAACAAAGAAATTAGAGCATAACACATCACACTCATATTTGGCATTTTCGGGCACCCGAAAGAGGAATTTATTGGTGACACATGTCACTAATCATTGTTCGACACATGGTACAAGTGACGACAGAATGACATCACCCTGCTTGATGGATCCCAGCTGGATGATAATAGTGCACAAAAGGGATGCACTCAACAAGAGGTGTCGGGATCATGAGGCAACTAACTCATCATGAAGAGTTTTTCTTTAAGTACTATTGTTGCAATGGGAGGACCCCACCTCGATAACTTATCCGAGAGTATAAACCCCGAGGGTTTTGTTAATAGCGCAAAAATACGATGCCTCGAGAAGCGGGGGATGAGACATGTTGCATTGATAGGTGGATAATTACATCCAATATGTAGGGATAAGAAGAATTTATTTGCACAGTTTAAAGAATGGTTGGGATAAGAGCGTCAAGCTTTGGAGCTCTGACCTTAGTGCGAAGTCTTAGATTTTGATCATTTTCGATAGAAACAGAACCAATGGAACGAAATCATAAATGAAGAAAATAAGGTGGCATAGGGAACAAAGGGCTTATCCTTGGATAAAGAGTTGCAAAGACTCTTAAGGAAGCTAAGCACTTTCCATTTGGTCATTTCACATAGAAATGGAACCAATGGGATGGAGTCATTAACAAAGGAGTTTGTCCCGCGAAGGGTATAAACAGGGTAAGTGCATGAAACCTTCACCAAATGATCGTGGAGACCTCGTCCTATGGTAGGAAAGTAGGAAGGTGCCAACACAAAAAGGGCTTAGGATAAAATGATAGAACTGCTAGTTTTGGAAGTTAATTTAGGAGTTTATCCAAGGATAATTGCGGATAAAAATAGTAGAAGGCCAACTAAAACCTGTTAAAAAGATAGAATTTCTAAAATTAGCAGTTTAACTAAGAAATTGAGCCTAGAAGTCAATATTAGAGTTTTTTGAAGGTTTATAACTTGGTGACAATGCAACCTGATATATCCAACAACATGCTTTGTCTTATAGATATAGTTGGAAGTGATTATAGATTTGTCACTTGGTCTATAGGAACAATTTCTCACACATCATTTTTCATAATTTACTTGTATTCTTTTGCATTATATTCCTTAATTCTTAATTTTTAGTTGCATCTCCATAGGAGGAGGGTTCAAGTTTAATGAGCTTGGTCATCTAAGCCCATAATACATTTTGGGTCTTTTACTTTCTCTAAAAGTTTGTTCTGTTGTGTGACCTTCTACTTCTTGTAGGGTGTGAGTATGTTCTTTCCATATATAAAGGGATGCATTGAGCTTTTCAATAATTTTCAAGAATAAAATTTAATACCCTTTACCCCAGTTTTCTCTTTTATGGGACCATATTAGTATTACTCCAAGATATTATGGAATCATGATCATTTTTTCCATTTTTTAAAGAAATGATGACTTTAAATCATTCCTTATCAAGACCATAAATGAAAAGTTATAAAATGAAAAAGTTGTTACCACCATATTCTCTTAGAAGGTAAGTATCTATTTCTCCACCAATCTTGTCGTTATATCCATCAAACAACGAGTGGAAAAGTGTAAATGAATTCTCAAGACTTAAATCAAATACATATTATTCATCTTGTCAAGTAAGATAGAAGATGCATACATGAAACCCTCACAAATCAATGAAGTTTGTAGATCGACACCTAGATTTTGAAGTATTCTTCTCCTCTCTTAATGCCTGAAAGTCTAAATGGTGATATTTTCTTGAAATTCGGTTATGAAACAATAGATATGAACAAAAAAAAAGATAAAAAATGTAGAATATCTCATGTTTAGGCCATATATTATAGATCTCACCCAGATCCTCGACCTCCTCTCAATTCCCAGTTTCTACAAGTTATGTATAAAAGAGCTATGGTTTTCTACAAAGATGAATATTCTCACAATAGTTGAATTCATTTGAATATATGGTCGTATCGTACAATAGTTTTTACGTTCCAAATCGATAAGATTACCCTTCTCACCATCAATGCCACAACAATAGATAAATTCAAGTGTCAAGCCTCACGCTCATCTTAGATTTCACATTACTTCTCAAAGATCTCATTGTAATCCACACTCTTGTGTGCCTCTCACAAAGCCTCAACCTGGTTGTTGTACTCAAAGTGGTAAAGTATATATCTTCCTTACATTGAGGGGGTTACTCATAAGATTGTTAGGGTTTTATGTAAAAATGGTGTTTTCACTAATGGATAAAATTGATCCACACCACCTTAAGGTAGTTTACAAAATTGATTGTTCTTGTAGAAAAAGTTATATTAGAGAAAAATGAAGTTCATTGCAAATGAGATTGAAAAAACAGTGAGTTCACACTAAAAATGAAAGATCTAGTGCTTGAGCCCTTTCCCTAAAAAACTAAGCACCATATATACTTGATACCACTATGAGAAAAGGAAGATGAGGGAGGCACTTGAAATAAAGAAGCATTGGAAAAATCCCACTAAAGATGGTGGCATTGAGATGAATAGGTGCTCGCTTCCTCTAATGAGATAGGTTAGTTCTACCAACTCCTCTTAATTTCAACACTTTAGGTATAAGTCTCTAACCCTAACTTCATATTATTCTCTCATAATAATGAATAATATTAGGATAAAATAAAAATAATATAATATTTTAATACTAATTAATATTATAGTGACATATGTTCTATTAATTAACTCATTAATTTCAATATTCATCTCTTAATTAAAAAAAAAAAAAGTTTTAATAATTTTACTTATAACTAAATATATGTAATATTTCAATATTAAAATTTAATAATATTAGAAATATTATTCAAATAAAATTTAATAATTTTAATATATTATCATCTTAGGTTTATTTAGTTTTTACTAATATTAATAATAATTATATTATTGATATTAATATTATTAGGGTAAGATTGGTATTTTAGGTTTTTATCCCACCCTTATGATTTTGTGTTTTATTTTATTATTTTGGTATTTCTTTATTCACATTCTCTTTGCTTTATTTTTTCTGTAGTGGTGATGATGGATCCATTTTGGGATTAGAAAAGTGGACAAACTATGAAAACTAATGTGGACAATCCAAATTCTTCTACATGCTAATAATTGACACTAGTGAGAGAAGACAAGCAAACTGGTAGAAATGACTTAAGCCATTGTATTGATACTAGGATATGGATTTATAATACATCAATTTTACCTTGTAGATATAGATCTAGATCTCACATGAAACTCATAAGTGAATGAGACAATACTTCATCAAGATAAGAATTACAATTGATGAATGTGTGGTCTAGGATTTTATGATTGTCTAGGGACTCATACTCTAACAATATATACCATATGTCTACCCATCTTATGGGAAAGGCCCCCTCTATAATCTATATACATTATAAGTAACATGCCTGACGATTTAATCGACATTATCATCAAGGTAGCACAGATTTCCATTTCCCGCCTGCAACCAACAACCACCACGAAGATGATGAAAAGGCGAAGAATATTAATCTGCTTAGCATAGCACTTGAGCGAGTGCTCTGCTTAATTAATTTGACACTCAAAGTTACATCATATGATTCGGGAAGACGGGACTTATTTGATTGGTGCAAGCGAAAGCTGCAAATTTCAGGTATCGGAGAAGTAATCGTCGGACTCGTGGAACTTGTCCTCGCTGGCTACAGATGCTTGCAGGGGTCATCCCAATTGCAATTTTCTATAAACATTTCAGCGATACTTTTTAAAGGAAACTGTGCTTGTCGAATTAGGGACAAAGGCGACAAAGACATTGTCCTAGTCTTTAGACGTTTTCTTAAAAGTGGTATCGTGGATGATGATCAATATTCTAGTGTTAAGCCCTCACTGCAACACTACCTCATCCAATTAGAGTGGCTATGCCAATTTCACAACCACTACCACACGTAATTTTTCTATTTATTCTGTCATTTTATGGTGTTGTGTGAAATTTTTTTGTTTTCAATAAGGTAATTGTTCAAATTGTAACTAGCCCACACAGTTTTTCTATTTATTCTGTCATTTAGGCTGTACGGTGTTGTGTATGAATTTTTTTTGGTCTTCAACAAGGTAATTGTTCAAATTGTATTTAACCCACAGGTTTTCTATTTATTTTCTCATTTTAGAGTGTTGTGTATGAATTTTTTTTCTTTTCTAAAGTAATTTAATACTTCGGATTGTAACTAGTCAAATACAACATTTCAATAACTTAATACTTCAGATTGTAACTGGTCAAATACAACATTTCAATAACTTAATACTTCAGATTGTAATTGAAACCATCTAAATGAAAGTGCATAGGAATAGGACATGTTTTTAGATTTACTACTCATCACCCTGTATTTGAGATCTTCAAATTATGGGAATGCCTTTGAATGGACGCTAGTTTCAAACAGTTTAGTGTTAAAACTGTGAATTGCGAAATAAAAACTAAGTGATAAGAAAATAAACATTGCTGCAAATATATATTTTACAATTTAATGATCCATGGGTAAACTAAACACCAAATGAGCAAAGTGTCTCACGGCCTCCATATTCCAATGCAGCTAGCCCTGTCATAATGGATTCAGCTACAACGAAGGAAGGACGTTAATTCCTACAACATGACACGGAAATAGATAAAGTTATCAAAACCTTCTGTTTATAAAGGATAGTTAGATTAAAACAGGCAAACACAAACTAATTACCTTCACAAACCTATCCTCAAAGTGGGATTTGTGTGGTATGAGACGAAATCCCTCGGAGCTCTTAAATTGATGCTGCTTAGATGTGTTATGCTAAGAGAGGAATAAGAATCTTTTCTGCATGAATTTAGTCAGTTATAGCGGTTAACATGCTTGAGCGTAGTAGATTAGCATAGGATATGCGAAAATGACAAAAAGCTGAACTCGATTATGTAGGGTCCACAACATTATTTTTACATTCTCATTTATTCATCCACACCATACACATATGCTCTAACTTAAGCCATGAATGCTAGTTGTTGAAGCAGGATTTCAATGAAACTTTTTTTTTGAATGAATTTTAGATCTGGGAATCAACTTTAAAAGTATTAATTAGATATTTCATATAAAAGAAATTTAATTTATTATGTGATTTTTAAGTTATTTTTCTTTTGTTTTTAAATTTATTATGTGATTTTTATGTGATTTTTAAGTGATTTTTTGCTTGTTTTTAAATTTAAAATATGTTTAATAAAATAAATTTTGATCAACTTTAAAATTCAGATTATGTTTTACCATAATTTTTTGGTGGAGACAACATTCTACATTTTATCAAAATTTAAAATTAGTTTTGAATTTTAAATATAAACTAGATATTTCTTACTATGAAAAATTCTATAATAATGTTTCTATTAATTTATTATTGTGTTAGGTAGTTTAGCTACTAACGAATCGTAAAATAAGATATATATATATATATATATATATAAACAAGAGGAATATTGAGGCAAAAATGGAGGGTTCAATGGATCAAAGAGAGAAAGACTAGTTTTTCCCAATCCACTTTGGTGAAACATATATATAGATAATATATAATATATATATATACTATAATATATATATATATATATATATACATATATATATATATATATATATATATAAACAAGAGGAAATATTTTGGAGCCAAAAATGGAGGGTTCAATGGATCAAAGAAGGACAAAGAAATACTAGATTTTTTTCCGCAGATCCACTTTGGTGAAACAAAATTTCAACCATCAAGGATGAGAGAGGTATTCTTCACAACTCTCATGCGGAGATAGAAGAAGCACTTGTTAAGCACTTTTGAAGCATAGCCAAGGAAACATGTTAGAGTCTCGTCAGTCCTCCGAGATCAAAACTCTGTATGCATTTCATGTTTAGGTGTCCCGCTCCATTCTCCTAGTTGCATTCCGCTAGGGGCATGCCATAATCTGACCGAGAAGGTCATGATAGTCACTCCCCCTCATGTCTCGCTCCTGCTCGCTTAGGTCTTTTGTCAATAATCATCAAATTGCATGATAGTCAAGGTCTGGTCCTTTAAAGGACAAAGGTCATTTCGAGGTCTAGGTCTGGGAATTCATCAATTTCATCTTTGAACATGTCTAGTAAAGCCATGCAGGCGAGAGTGAGGCCCTTACATAGTTATGGTTCAGAGGGATTCATCATCATGCAGATAGACTTTGAACTCTTCTTCAAAACTCTGTTTTGAAGAAAAGTCAAACAATGTCATTTATGACAAAATTTTCAAAAAAGTCACTAGTTGATTTTTTTAGATGCAGTCATGGTTTCCGTGGCCAAATGTCCTGTCATGGTTTCTATGGCCAAATGTCCTGTTGTGCAATCCCTACAAAGAGTGCCGGAAATTTCATCATTTGAGCTAAAATTTCAAAGGGAAAGTGAAAATCAGTGTGTTTTAAAGTCAGTGAAAAAAGTGGAAAACATAACATTAGAAAAATGGGTTTTTGAAGAGGAAAAAATTAAACCCATCTCTTCCAAGGCTATATATACAAACTATTGTCAAAACCAAAGGCATTGTGCTATTACAAGCCTTGGAGAAGTGTTGTAAAGGCGTGAGCGTGCATTGGTGAACATTTGAGTGAGTTGGAGGCGGCTTTAGAGGGCGCGACGCATATACCCAGGAGCGCGTCGCACATGCAGCCTGTCCGCAGTGCAATTTTTCTAAGGGCGTGGTGCATACCCAGGGCACGACGCACTGGGCTTTGCGCGCGGCGCACATAGACAAGGGCCAAAACAAGTTCCCAAACACTCCCAAATTTTGGCGAAGCCTATCAAATTGAGAGGTAGGCTCTTTAAAATCACTTGCTCATCAAATTTTGTCAATGATAGGGTGTTTATAGAGACGTTTCAATGCCACCAAAATGTATAAAATCGACCATAAGAAATCACCAAGAAATTGATGGCTAGGGTTGTTAAAATGTCTTGTTAGTGCCAAGGTTTCACTCCACTCACCTTTTCCCCTCACCTATCACTTTTCCCATCCTCCCTCTCTCATTTTTCCTAAAATCCCTGCCCTAAACTACTACCAAACCCTCTCCCCTATCCCTTCACTATTTGGTCAACAAAAAACCCCAAATCCTACCCATCAAAATACCCAAATTCCTCCCATATCCCTAACAAATTTCTCCCTATAACCCCTATCCCCATTTCATCACTCCCTTCCTAACACTCCCTGTTTCATTGTTCCCCTTGGTAATAGATATTACAAAGGCACCTAGCCTCACACCATCATCAAAAGGGCGGCCTAATCAAAATCCACATTGCAGTCATGACATCACAACATTCGTTTGATTACGAGATGGAGACACAGAGTGACTCATCCTCAGAAGAGCAGACTCCCAGGAGACACCACAAGAGTGGAAAGCATGTCAGAGATGAACCCACTACCCTCACCGAGTTACAAGCATGCCCTCTTGCCATGTCATGCTTCCAGCACCTATCATGTTTTGAATTTTGTCAAAGGGTCGCAAATGTTAGAGTTCATCATGAGTTGGCCCGTTTATTTGTGCTTCATCTACATGGAGGTCAATCTATCTTGATCGCGGTCACTTTCACATTGACACCCGAAGTTATATCAGTGGCAACAGGTATACTAAATGTTGGAGAACAGTGGCATAAGAAGAAGAAGGTCAATAGGCAACACTATGAGCCTTACATCAAAGCCAGATTCTTGAATGAGCTCACAAGAGTCTTTCTCTTCAGATACTTGAAAGATGAGTATGCTCCACTCATGAGATTGATCATGAAATACTTCAGCTGTGAGGGCAGGTTCTCTCGACTATATGCCTATCACATCCAGTTGCTCATGCACTTCACCAGGGTGAGGATGATGAACCTCCCATTTTTCATATGCAGGAACATAGAGAGGATGAACACCGTCATGCTGCATAAGACCCCCTAGCAGCAGCTTAACAACGTGTTTCACTTTTCTCTTATCTGGCTTTTGGTAGATCATCAATTGGGATTGTAGGGCATTACTTGGGAGGACTTCATTTCCTGTGGTTTCTTCAGCACATCACAGGTACTATTAGAGCTAGAGCAGGAGTTGGGTGGTCCTTCTCATTAGCATGAGCACCATGAGACCACTACCATGTCAGTTTTTGTTACATATCAAAGAGACAGTAGGCACTTGTTTGTAGCAGCAAAGCGAGTGTTATCTCCAACCAGGGTGGAAGGGGCCTCGCTTCCGGCATCGACTACACAGGTACTGGACAAGGGAAAGAAGCCCGTGCATGATGAGGGGCCATCAGGTGTGCAAGAGACCGATGGCATCCTCATTCAGGATGATGTGGTAGAGGTAGAAAATGCCAAACTTAGGATGACCATTCAGGAGCAGGACTCGAAGATCCAAGACTTGATACTCAATATGGAGAGGTCCAGATGGGTCATCAAGTATCTGGAGTAGAGGAACAAACAGCTTGAGGACTAGCAGGTGATCATGGAGCTACAAAGCATCCATGAAAATCGATAAGCTGCTGAGCAGAGGAGGATCGAGCTCACTACCTTGGAGTAAGAGATCAACAACGACAGTGAGTCTTGGTTAGAGCGGGTCAATCTACACTTGGAGAGACTATTGGAGAAGGATAATAGGGACAAAACCATATTGAGGAGGATGGCTTGACATTACAGGGCACGAAACATGAGCGCAAAGGCCCAAATAAGGAGCATGAAGGCTAAACTGAGCAGAGCAACAAAAGAGGCAAAAGAGCAAGATCAGCTTTGAATATTGCCTGAAGCTTCTATGGCCCAACATACTGCCTCATAGAGAACCTCCAATCCAAATTTCAAGAAATTTGGGACAATTTTGGTCGCATGGAAATTTTTTGGCACAAACACATGTTTTTTCTCTATACGGGCCGCGCCACCAGCTCAACGCGTAGGATTGGGAGCTTTAAATGAGAAATGTTTGAATTTTTGGATCCAGGAGGCAAAAGAACGACTACTGGCACTTAGGAAAGAACTTTGGGCATGATTTGAATCTCCAGGAGGTCAAAAACACCCAAACAATGGCCTCACTGCCCCTATTTTGACACATAGGAAGCAGTCTTGGGAGAATGAAAATTTTGAGGAGCAAATGAGCTCCAAAAATTCCACTTGGGTTGGAAAGCAGACAGGACAGGATTTCCAATGAGCACACTTGGGTACATTTTGGACTCCTACAAGTGCCTCAAAATTGGCCTCAAAGTGGCATGATGCATACAGAAAAGGGCGCGATGCATATAGGAAAAAAGGCCCAAAATGCCTCTGTTTCGCAAAAATTTCGCTTCCCGACTTTTCATAAGTGGGCCCCCTCATCTACACTTCATTTTTTAGGCACCTAGGGTAATTTTAAAAGTATTTCCACTCCAGATGGACAGTTATCCAAGTGGCAAAGGAAGGCAAAGGGCCACCCATGTCATTTGTCATGTTTGTGGCACTGCACCTGTAGCTGATGTTTGGCTCTCCACCTTCATTTTGTGATGATTTGAGTAACTCCCCAACCCTTGGGCATTCTATCTCTTCATGGAACATTCTATATATTGTATGCAAACCATTTGGAAAGTGTTGGTTGGCTTGTAACTTCTGGGAGACTGTGGGAAAGAAACTCTATTTCTGCATTGTATATTTTTTACAGAGGATTAATAAAAGGCAGTGGCTCTATTTCATGAGATTCATGTGATTGTAAGTGTAGCAAATGTGTCTCTTATGTTTCATATGTATCTTGTTATGTTTCATAGCTCATTTCATATTCATTTCCAGTGAAATTTTCTAAGTTAGCTAAGGTAGAATTCAATTTTATTGCT
>APFE031103375.1:0-29838 GCA_000404065.3 Pinus taeda | reverse complement strand
CAAATTCAGATCACAGTTCAGATGTTAAAGAAGGAACTCAGATAGATAAGGAAGGCACAACGAGCATATTTTCTTGGGCTAATCATAGAAACATAAGTTTTGATTTCTGAGTGAAGGTCTTAGTGCTACAACAGAGTAACACAGTTCAGACAAGGGTATATATACCATAGTTCGTTTCTATGTAGATACCATAGTTCGGTGCTATGAAGTAGCTATTGTTCAGTAATACATCATAGTGTTTCAGTGTTGCTATAGTGATTATATTTTGGTTACATTACAGTAATGTGTTTCGGTGCCATCTCTTGAATGTCTACAGTTCGTTGTTATCACAATATGCTCATATAGGAGATGATCTTAGTGCTAAGAAGGTCAATGCAAAAGAGGAGTCAAGATGAAGAAAAGAGCAGAAGATTAACAGTTAAGAGAACTAGTGTCTTGGTCTTGGAGTGGAAAATATTTCAAGGGCCTTGGTCTTGGTATTCGTCAATTGGAATCTCTATAAGAAGAATTTGTGTAGGTTTTCCTCTCAAAGAGTGAGAGGTTTTGGCCCTGACTCATATCCTACATTCTGTGTCTCTTGTATATCTCTTTTATGCATTGGTAGCTGTTTGATGAAGAAGAACAATAATAATGTAAGCAAGAAGAATACTCTAATCTAAAGCTATGAAAAACAGTCACAAGCAGTTACTAATTAAAGAGAAATCACCTAACTATCGATGCCCTAGATTTATCAACATGGTATTAGAGATAAGATCACCGTTAAGGAAGGTAATCTTATCAAAGAGACACTCAAGGATCGAGTTTCAAGAAAGGCATCAAAGCAAGTAGAAGGATATAAAAGTGAAGTCAAGATCTACATCAAAGAAGAAGTATACTCCAACAAAATTTTTGGATCCTCTAAGTCATCATTAAAATACTACAAAGACTCTCATCAAGTTGAATATATATACAATGCAAGGTATCCCAAAGTATAGACATCCAAGAGAAGGATTTATAGGACAAAGATCACATCATCTTGGAGAAAGTCGAAACCCTAGAAGCATTTATGATCTGCACTCATTCACCACCGAAGAATTCGAAGTATCTTGAAGACAAATAAGGCTAAAGGCAGTGTCATCATCTTCAAAAGTCTATAAGGGAAGTTCCCTCTCATTGAAGCAAGGACCCCTTCATTATTGTTAAAGAAGATCATCCGAGGAAGCATCAAGACATCCTCGTCAATCACCATCATCAAAGGGAGCTAGATAAAAGGCATTGTCATCATAAAAGGGGCAATCTCCTTTTATTGGAGAAATAATTTTGTATGGAAGAATATCATCCAAAAGAGCACTAATACATCTTCATCAACAACCATCATAGGGATCAAGTTGAATATTTCATATTCACTTGTCAAGTAAGTATCTTTTATTCTATAATCTGATCTAGTAAAATGAATTTGTTTTGCAAGGAGATCTATAAGTTGGTTGGGTCATTGAAGTTCCTTGCATGGAAAAGGAGGATAACCATATTCCTCGAAGAAAGTGAAGTCATTGATCATATTAATGGAAAAGTCTCCAAACCATCAGAAGGTAAAGCATAATCTGAATACATGGAGAGGGATCAAAAATCTAAAGGGATTCTTATGAAATCAGCCAAAGGTCCCCTCATTCCCTATATAGCAGGATTGGAGACATCAAAAGAGATATATGATAAGCTGGTAGAACTATTCTTCGAAGATGCGATAAGAAAGCTCGAATCGCTTAGATCTGATTTACACAAATTGAAGGTATCAAAGGATGAAGGATATCTTCATAAGATCTAAATTGCCAGATCTGAGATGAGATAATATTAATTGTTCCAAATTCATTAACTGATGAACAAGGTAAGAAATGTCTATAAGGATAAGAAATCTATCCCATTCAACAACTTGTGGTTTCTATGCAAGATAGGAGAAGACATGGAGAGGGAAAAAAGTATTCAGACATTTGTCAAAAGGAAAGAAGAACATAACTAAGATTCAATGCTAATGGGAAATAAAAAGGAAGATAGAGAAGAAGTCCATTTCACTGAAGAAGTGGAGGATTCATTAATAAGAAAAGAATTAGAAGTAAGAGCTCATGAAATCACCATAGGAAACATGAAGGATATCTAGAAAAAAATCTATGGTAGTCAACTATGAAGGATATAGCTCTTGGGAACCTCATTGGAAGCTTAAGGAAAGGAAGTGTTGAAGAAAAGTGTAACTAGGTTTGGTATTTGTCAATATAATTTTGATCTTTGTACTTGCCAAGAAAAAGAAATATTATTTTTATAAATTATATGACTAAGTTACTTGCTTATTCAATGGGTCTAGGAAAGTCAAAGAGTAAAAATTATGTTAAAGAGAATTTATGTAATGCACATGGGTCAACCTAGTGTCAAGTAGTCCTCCAAGACAAGCACCATCCTCCAAAGAAGAAGACTGTCAGCAACATGATGAGAAAGACATTCAAGTCGGCTTCATAATATATAGAGATGACATGTTGGCTCAGTAAATAGACACCAGGATTCATAATGACGCGTTGGATAATATGGAAGACAAACCAGTATATATACCCCATTAGGGTTTGCACAGAACTCGTATCCCTCTGAAGTTTTAGATGGTAGTTATAGGAAGTGTTTTGTATGCCACTGTAAGGTAATTTCTAAGTTTGTCCATGATGCAACATGTGTAATTTTCAGATGAGTACCACTGTCTTGACATCCTAGTTGTAGTCACTATCTCGGTACAATCACAATCTTAGTTTAATTGTGATGAAGAGGATTTAGATGATCCTATAGTAGCACACTCAATCTCACAGTGAAACGCTTTGGTATGATCTCACAATGACACACATTAACTTGACATATAATCTAGACACAATCATGATCTCAGTCTTTGCCATGAATATGATGAAGACATAGTTACGAAGTCTTGATCAGGTAAAATTTCTCGATGTTTCTCTCATGGATGCATACATATGGACCTATTTGCTATGATAGTAATCCCCGATGAAGGTGCAAAGATGATCTTAGTAAAGGCACAATGGTGATCTCAATGAACAGTCATGGTGCAGTAATGATGATCTCGGTAAAGCGGTAATGATGATGATGATGATTTGAGCAGTAAGAAGAGGATTGGTATCTTGGCCTTGAAGTGGCTTGATAGGTCAAGGGTCATGGTCTTTGTGTTCTTTAATTGGAATATCTATAAGAATAATTATGTGAGGGTTTTCCTCTCCAAGAGGGAGAGGTTTTGGCCCTAGTAGAATGCCAACTTCTTGTGTTCCTATCTCTTTATTTTGGTAGCAGTTTGACGAAGTAAAAACAAACACTCATAATAAGAAGAAAATCAAGGTAAGATAAATAGTAAAAGCACTTCAAAAATTGTTATCAAGTATAGAAGAATCTATCTAATGCTAACTACCCTATATTCTTCACCATGGTATCAGAGCTAAGGTGTTGAAGTCAAATGAAGGGCAGCAAATGAGACATACAAGCATTAAAGGAGAAAGTATATAACAAGCAATTCTACAACAGTAATGAAGTATCACTTCAGTAATTACAGTCATTCACTCAACTCATGCTCAATTTGATGGAGTATATCACTGATCCACACCTCTTGATCACTAAACTTTCTCCACGACATAAAAGATAGCCTCAGGTATATATATATATATATATAATATATTATATATATATATAATAATATATATATATTGCAGAAGTAATCCAAGGAATACCTCTCACAATCCATGATTACATCACAGTCTCATTATAGTTATTACATAAGGCAGTTTCAATGATGAGGTAGTCTATCTATACAGTGCCACCCACAATTTAGTTACATTATTCATTGACAAGTTTGGGCTCGTAATACATTGCCGCTCTACACAACACACATAGACATCAATGTGCAATGCCATATCAATATACTTGTCATAGTCTCAAACTCTATCTAGGATTATGATCTCAATAACATGGTGCTCGGATCAGAACATAGTATCACTAACATGTCAACAATATGTTGAAGTAAAAAATACCTTAAAATGAATTGGGAAGGTCGTGAAGCAGTCTCAGTGATGTCAAACCACTAACGTCATTGTGCTAGAAGCCCTCGAAGGAAGTCGTGATGAAAGGATACTAATGATGGGAAACTCAAGCAAATGAAGCATCAAGGTGAAGATCTCCTATTCACACACCAAGTAAGTATCTTTCAATTTTATAATCAAAATTGGTTAAATGATTTCATGATTGCAAGGGTATTTATAAATCGGTTAGATAATCGAAAGTCCTTGCATAGAATAAGGAGGATTGTCATAATCCTCAAAGAAAAGAGAAATCATTGATATGTATGAAAAGTTCTATGTAGGTCAAGCAATGTTTGAATCCATCAGGAGATTCATAAGATTCATATGATATCACTCAAAAGTCCTCTCATACCTAAATAACAAAAGAGGAGACATAAAGAGAGATATATGAAATGCTAGATATACTCTCCAAAATTAAAGTAAATAAGGTCACTTAGACCTATAAAATAGTAAAGGTATCAAAGAATGAAGGAATAAATTCATGAATATCTAGGAAATATGATAAGAAGGTAGTCATCATTGACGATCAAGGTAACAAGTATTAATGAACAAAGAAGGTTACCTCACCCAACAATTTGTGGTCTCTATGCTATATAGAGAAAGACAAGTTGCAATCTATAGTATTAAAGGATAAAATAATTCAACCTTATGCAGAAAGGAAAGGAAAGGTTGCTCCTCAAGCAAAGACAAAAATAAGTATAGTTAAGATTCAATTCTATAGAAATATTTTGGAAGCTCATATCACTGAAAGATGGAGGAATCAAAAGAAAAGGGCCAAGGAAAGAGGGAGTAACAAATATCTCCTATAAAGATAATATCCCTCACAAAAGGGTCCTATTGTAAGCTCCTAAATCTTGTGTTATATGATATGACAATGATAATAAGATGCATCATGGCATCATGGAAGCATAGAAACAAGATCTCGTAAAATCTCCATAAGGATCATGAAGGACAAATAAAATCCATGGCATACAACATGTAGGATATATAGCTCTTGGGAATGTCATTGGACATTGAAGGAAAGAAAGGAGTCATCTAAGGCTTATCATACATCAAGTCAAAAAGGAAACATCTGCCAATTGGGGATACATAAGATCCTCAAAATTCTCTGATGGAATCCTCATCGTAGGGTTCACTAATCTAGAGAGGAAGAAAATGTTTCAACAAGAACTCCAACATATGGAATCCATGAGATGATGATATGACATGAAGCAGATCAAGGGATTGTAGATATTTTCAATCAAGGAAGATGTTGGAAGAAGCCTCAATGGCCTGAAGGTAAAATAAGGTATGTATGCTTGTGTTTAATATTATAATGTCATGTTGTATGGTTGCAGGTAATATGGATCTTTGCTTTTATATTAAGAAGCATGATCAAGAGAAAAATGATCTCTTCCTCTAAAAACATGCAGGAAGGCATGAGTCACACTGGATGAAATCAACATAATATGTCCTCATATGAAGTATGACGTGATTGAATACAATAAAGAAAATCTGATTGAAAGCTATGGAATGTGTGAGGAAGAAAGAGATCGTGAGGTATGCAACCATGATGAAGGAAATCAACATCCAAAAGACCAAGAAGATTTTACTAGTAAATCTCCCAAAAATCTATGAGGACTCTGATGAAAGTATGAAAAGAATGAAGACCCTTGATAATGGATATCTTTGGAAGATGTGACAATATGTGTGTAGGATGCTGATACCTGCAAGAAGATTTCATGATGAAGATCCATGATGCCATCTCGTAAGGTATGATTTAATTTAATATATTGTTTTAATTTCTTGAATAATATATGGATGAGTTCATGCAAGGCTACTAGAACAAGACTTGTAAGTACAAGTTAAACCAACATTCATGTGATGGATGGAAACTCCTGAAAGAAGCATGGAGAGAAAAGAAGTAGCCATATGAAGAAAGTTCCAGATATGTACCAAGAAGGTCACTTTCTGTGAAGAAAGGAATGACATGACATAATAAGAAGGAAAGTGACCAATGGTTGTTGCCCTACAACGAAGAAGCTCAACTCAATTTCATGACATCAAGGACAGAATTTGATCAAGCAGTTGAAGGAACCACAAAAAAAAAAAATTATTGATATAGAGAAGAGTCCCTGGCTAAGAGGGAGATCTGACAGGTCCCTGATCAAGAGGGAGTTTGATTTAAGAACACCCTTGATTATAAAGGAGTGACAATTGTGTTTTTTCCATGTCATGTGTCATGCATTAGACCAGGACTAACAACCATAAGTCTAGATGAAGTCCATGAATGGAAATGTAAACACATGATAGACACAACATTCTTGTCTTCACTTGGGAAGAAATAATGGGAGGATTGGGTAATCATCTGGCATCCGATATTCTTTGAGGATGTGTACGGCATCCAAGATAAGAGTAGGAAAGATGATCAATATTATTTGAGGGTTGGGAACCCAAGATAAGAATATTCCTAGAAGGTCATACTCATTGAACACCCAAGTGAGTATGTACCTTGAGAGACAATGATGAAGGTGCGTATAAATCATTGGTATTGCTAGCATTGTAGCTCATGGTCTCATGGAGAGATGTAGCTATTAGTCAAGGCCTTGCACTATGACAATGTTGATTGATATGATGCTATAAAGATGGGATTTCCAATCTGATTCCTCTTATGAGAAATTCTTCATATTGAGAATAACCAAGGACCATTGTAAATACCTTGCTAGTTAAGAGGGAGTGTTGAAGAAAATTGTGACTAGGTTTGGTATTTGTCAATATAATTTTGATCTTTGTACTTGTCAAGAAAAAGTAATATTATTTTTATAAATTATATGAATGAGTTTCTTGCTCATTCCATAGGTCTAGGAAAGTCAAAGAGTCAAAATTATGTTAAATAGCATTTATGTAATGCACATGGGTCAACCTAGTGTCAAGTAGCCCTCCAAGACAAGCATCATCCTCCAAAGAATAAGTCTACCAACAACACGATGAGAAAGATAATCAATTCGGCTTCGTAATATATAGAGATGACATGTCGACACAATAAATAGACACCATGGTTTATAATGACACGTCGATTAATATGGAAGACAAACCACTATATATACCCCATTAGGGTCTGCACAAAACAGAGGTGCAAAACTCGTATCCCTCTGAAGTTTCGGATGGAAGTTACAGGAAAGGTTTCATATGCCATAGTAAGGTAATTTCTAATTCTATCCATGATGCAACATGTGTAATGTTCAGATGAGTGCCACTGTATCAACATCCTAGATGCAGTCACTGTCTCGACATATTTACACTCTCAACATACTATCTCGGTATATTTATAGTCTCAGTTTAATTGTGATGATGATTTCGATGATCCTACAGTAGCACACTAAATCTCGCAATAACATGCTTTGGTATGATCTCACAGTGACACACATTAACTTGACATATAATTTGGATGCAGTCATGATCTCAGTCTTTGTCATGAATTTGATGAATAAATAGTTACGAAGTCTTGATTAGGTAAAATTTCTCGGTGTTTCTCTCATGGATGCATACATATGGACCTCGTTGTTATGATGGTAATCCTTGATGAAGGTGTAGATATGATCTCAGTAAAGGCACAATGGTGATCTCAATGAGCAGTCATGGTGCAACAATGATGATCTTAGTAAAGAAGTAATGATGATTATCATCTCAGCAGTAAGAAGAGGATTGGTTCCTTGGTCTTGGAGTGGCTTGATAGGTCAAGGGTCATGGTATTGGTGTTCATCAATGAGAATCTCTATAAGAAGAATTATGCACGAGTTTTCCTCTCCAAGAGGGAGAGGTTTTGGCCTTGGTAGAATGCCAACTTCTTGTGTTCTTGTCTCGTTGTTTTGGTAGCAGTTTGATGAAGTAAACACACACACTCATAATAAGAAGAAGATCAAGATAAGATAAATGGTAAAATCATTTCACAAATTATTATCAAGTATAGAAGAATCTATCTAATGCTAACTGACCTAGATTCTTCAATAGGAAGTAGTCATCCAAGACAAGGCTTATCATACATCAAAAGGGAAACATCTTCTGGATAGGGATATGCAAGATCCTCAAGATTCTTTGATGGAATCTTCATCGGAAGGTTCACCAATTTAGAGAGGAAGCAAGTATTGTTATGATAGTATGATGACATAAGAGATGAAGCAGATCAAGGGGTTGAAGCTCTTTTAAACCAATGAAGTTGCTAAAAGAAGCCTAGAAGACCTAAAGGTAAATGAGGTATGTATGTTTGTATTCAATATTATAAAGTCATGTTGTATAGTTGTAGGTAACATGGATCTCTACTCTATCTTGAGAATCATGATCAAAGGAAAGAAATCTCCTCATATGAAAGGATGCCAGAAGGCATGGGTCACACTAGATGAAATCAACATAATATATCCTCATATGAAAATGAGGTGGTTGACAGTAATTAGAGGAACTCTGATTGAAAGTTCTTGGGAATGAAATATGTGAAGAAAGGAAGGAAGAGATCATGAGATATGCAATCATGGTAAATGAAATCAACATTTGGAAGACCAAGAATATTTGACTAAGAAATATCCTGGAAAGATTTGAAGACTCTCATGGAATTATGAAAAAAGATGGAAACCCTTGACACTAGATATCTTTGGAAGATACATCAACATGTATGCAGGATGCTGATGTTGAAGAATCTATGGAAAATTAGGTTAATAAGATTCTTCTCACAATGATAACTATTTGTGAGGTACCTTTTATTTTTCTTATTAGCACACTCTTCTCTTGTTCTTATTAGAGTGTGTTTTTCTTACTTCATCAAATATTTACCAAAACAAAAAGAGAGAAGAACACAAGATATTGGCTTTCTGCCAGGGCCAAAACCTCTCACTCTTTGAGAGGAAAAATCACACAAATTATTCTTATAGAGATTCCAATTGATTAATACCAAGACCATGACCCTTGACCTATTTAGCCACTCCAAGATCAAGACACCAATCCACTTCTTTGTTAATACTGAGATCATCATCACTACTACTAAAGTCATCACTGCTACAATACTAAGGCCATCACTACTGCACCACTGAGATCATTACTGCTACACCTTCACTGATATCTTCACCATAACAATGAGATCCCTATACAATGATATGTATATATACATATATGAGAGCTGCACCGAGATCTTTATCAAGATCATGAATGTATCTATTTCGATATCATAATTACATCCATGTCGAGATCATGATTGCGTCTAGAATGTATGCCGAGATAGAGTGTATTACTGTAGGATCACCAAGATCCTCTTCATCACAAATATGGAAAGGCTATGATTGCATCTAGAAGGTATGTGAAGACGATGATCACCGAGATTTTAACTGCATTTAGAATGTATGCCAAGATAAGCACTACCCATTCAAAAAATATAGAGATAACCCATCTAAAAAATACATAGATATCTACATACTTCACCATGGACAGACTTCCGAAATTACCTTACTGTGGCACACAAAACCCTTCCTGTGACTGCCCTCCAAAACATCATATGAATCTGAGTTCTACACTGCAATTTTGCGAAGACCCTAGCTGGGTATTCATGCAAGCCAACATGATCCTCCTTTGTTATTGTTTGGATGTCGACTTCTTCAAGAGGGATTGTGCTTGACAATAGAGGGATTCTAGACGTTTCTATAGACTTGTATACATTAAAAATAGGCTCAAGAAGAGATCTTCATACATGACATTGACTCTTTGACTCAATAATAAATCCTAAGGCTCTCAATGGGAGCCACTAACAAATAAAATCACTTGCTTATGAAACCCATGAATCAAGGCTTACAATAATAATTTTATTTCTTTTATTTCATCATTTACAAAGATCATGTCATTATGAAGACCAAACCTAGTTACATTTTACAACACTCCCTCTTAACCAAGGAGGTATTCATAATGGTACTTGGTGATTCTCAATCTGAAGAATTTCTCATAAGAATAATTAGATTGGTAACCCATATGTATAGCAACATAGTAAACAACATTGTTTCCACAACAAGGCCTTGACTAACAGCTCTATCTCTCATTAGATCCGAGCACAGTGTTGGTGAGACCAATGACTATAGACACCTCAATCATTGTCTCTCAAAGTTCATACCCACTCGGATGTTCACTGAGTATGACCTTATAGGACTATTCTTATCTTAGGTTACCATCCCTTAAAGAATATCAATCTTCTTGCCTAATATCATCTTGGATTCGGTACACATCCTCAAAGAGCATCGGATGCCAGATGATTATCCAATCCTCCATTCTTTCTTCCCAAGTGAAGACAAGAATGTTGTGTCTATCTCTCCCTCTCAACTAGGGAAGATATGCCCATTCTTGTAAAGAAATGTACCCAAGCTTCCTCTGATTAGGGACTTTCCCAAGATCCCTCTTAATTAGGAACTTGTCAGAGCTTTCCCTCAACTAGGGACTCTCTTTTCATCAGTGACTTCTTCTTCATGGGTCCTTCAGATGCTTGATCAATTTCTTTCCTTGTTGTCATGAAATTTAGTCGAGCTTCTTTTTAGGGAATTAGCCATCATTCACTTTCCTCCTTGGTTCATCATGTCATTCCTTTATTCATGGAAAGTGGCCTTCTTGGTACATATATGAAACCTTCTTCATATGGCTACTTCCTTCTCATCATGATTCTTTCAGGAATTTCCATCCACCACATGAATGCTAGTTGTACTTGCACTTACAACTCTTGTTCTAGTAGCCTTGCATGAACTCATCTAGATAGTATTCAAGAAATAAAAACATAACATTAATTCAAATAGTACCTTATGAGATGGATTTTCATCATGACGTATTCTTGTAGGTATCATCATCTTTCATACATGTTCACACATCTCCCAAAGATATCGATTGTCAAGGGTCTCCATCTTTTTTAGACTTCCATCAAAGTCTTCATACCTTTCTGAGAAATTTCCTAGTCAAATATTCTTAGTCTTTTGGATGTTGATCACATTCATCATGGTTGCATATCTCACGATCTCTTCCTTCCTAGGAGCTTCCATTCCATTCCATTCCCAGGAGTTTCCAATCAGAGTTCCGTAATTGTAGTCAACCACCTCATACTTCATATGAGTACATATTATGTTGATTTCATCTATTGTGACTTATGCCTTCCTGCATCCTTTCAGAGGAGGAGATCATTTTCCCTTGATCATACTTCTCAAGATAGAATTAGTGATCGATGTTACCTATAACCATATGACATGACTTTATAATATTAAATACAAGCATACATACCTCATTTTAACTTTAGGTGATCTAGGCTTCTTCCAATAGCTTCCTTGATTGAAATTATCTTCAATCCCTTGATCTACTTCATTTCTCATGTCATCATACCATCATCCCATGAATTCCATAAGTTAGATTTCCTGATGAAAAACTTGCTTCCTCTCTAGATTAGTGAACCTTTCGATGAGGATCCCATCAGAGAATCTTGAGGATCTTGCATATCCTCATCTGGAAGATGTTTCCTTTTTGAATTGATGTATGATGATCCTTATCCTAGATGACTTCATCCTTTCCTTCAATTTTCAATGGGGTTCCCAAGAGCTATATCCTTCATGTTTGACTACCATATATTTTGTCCTTCGTGATTCCCATGGTGATGTCATGAGCTCTTGTTTGTAATGCTTCCATGATGCCACGATGCATCTTATTATCATGGTCATATCTATAACAAAATATTTAGGAGCTTATGATAAGACCCTTTTTTGAGGGATATCATCTCAATCATAGTAGAGATATGTTACTCCCTCTTTCCTTGGCCCCCACCTTTTTTTTAGCTTCCTCCATATTTCCGTTGATATGAACTTTCTTTCAATAATATTTTCATATCATTGAATCTTAGCCATATTGTTCTATCTTGTTTGAGGACCAAAACTTCTCTTTCATTTCTGCAAATGTTTGAGTCCTTTAACCTTCAACACTTTTTCCCTCAACTTGTCTTTTTCTATCTAGCATAGAGACTACAAGTTGTCGAATGAGGTAACTTTCTTGTTCATGGACATTGTCATAAGAAGATAATCATCATTGTTGAATGAGGTTATGTTCTTATCATATCTCCCAGATCTCCCAATTGAAATCTTATGAATATATTCCTTCATTCTTTGATACCTTCAATTTTGTAGAGATCAGATCTAAGTGATATGTCCTTCTTTACTGCATTTTCAGAGAATGTATCTTCTAGCATTTCATATATCTTTTTGATGTCTCCTCTCCTGCTACATAGGGATGAGAGGACCTTAAGAGTTCCATTATGAATTCAAAGGAGACCTTTTTCATTGATATGTTCACCAAATTCTATTATCTATGAGGGCTATGACAACCCTCCTTATGCAAGGACCCTTGATGACCTATCCAACCTATAGATCTCCTTGCAATCACGAAGTCATTTTACCAAATTGATTAAAGAATCAAAAAATACTTACTTGACATCTGAAGATGAAATATCCACCTTGATCATGATTAAAGTGGTTGAAGCAGATGAATTGATGCTTCCTTCAGATGAGATCCTTGTTATAATGATAGGAAGCTTTCCTTCTTTCCTTCAAGTAACTTCGACTTATACATCTGATCCTTATGATTAACAAATTGTTGATATTCTTGAGATGGCACTATATTGCTATCACATAAGTGGACTATGGAACCTTGTAGCATTTTGTAGAACCATAGAGCATTGAGGTCACTTGACATGATTATCATATTATAGTATTGATACCCATCAGTTAGTATTACTATGGCTATATCAACAGACACCTTCATTCTATATCGAGTATTGTCCATACAAACTTTCATATGCCATCGAGTATGTGTCATCAAGCTCTGGGAATCCGAGATGTCAAGGCTGTTAATTTTATAGAAAGGATTCAATCCGAGGTTGAGATCACTATGGTATGACATAGATCAAGACTGTGAGAGGCACTGAAACTGCTACCATGTACCCAAGTTTTGAGCACTTGTGATCTAACATCGAGACTTCATCTTTTGACTGAGATTACTTAACCATATTGTGGCACCGAGATCTCAATAGCATAGCACTGAGACTGTAGATAGTATGAGACTATGAAATTATCTGAGAACTTCAGATAAGGATCCAAATCAATCTTACTGTAGGACTAAATTGTCTTGCTATTGTAGACTGTCTCCTTGATTATGTAGACAAAATCCCTTACCATTGTAGATTGTTCCTTTAATATTTGATGTAGGTTTTGAAACACAAAGCCCTTCAACTTGATTTGACGCCCTTCTTGAAACTTGATCCCTTGAATGTCTCTTTTATGCCCTTCCTTTGACTTCAGAACCTGGCTTTGATACCATGTTGAAGAATCTAGGGAAAATTAGGTTAATAATATTATTCTCACGATGATAACTATTTGTGAGGTGCCTTTTATTTTTCTTATTAGCACAATATTCTCTTGTTCTTATTAGAGTGTGTTTCTCTTACTTCATCAAATAGTTACCAAAACAAAAAAGAGACAAGAACACAATATGTTGGTTTTCTTCCAAGGACAAAACCTCTCACTCTTTGAGAGGAAAACCCGCACAAATTCTTCTTACAGAGATTCTGATTGATGAATACAAGACCATGAACCTTGACTTATTTAGCCACTCCAAGATCAATACACCAATCCTCTTCTTTGTTATTGCTGAGATCATCATCACTGCTACTGAAGTCATCACTACTGCAACACTAAGGCCATCACTACTACATCACCAAGATCATTACTATTGCACCATTGTTGCACGTTCACCAAGATATTCACCATAACAACGAGATCCCTATACAGTGATATGTATACATACATATATGAAAGTTGCACCGAGACATTTACCAAGATAATGAACTAGTAACTATGTCTCCATCAAGACCATGAATGTATATATTTCGAGACCATAATTACGTCCATGTTGAGATCATGACTGTGTCTAGAATGTATGCAGAGACAGAGTGTGTTACTATAGGATCACCAAGATCCTCTTCATCACAAATATGACAAGGCTGTGACTGCGTCTAGAAGGTATTCCAAGACAGTGATCACCGAGATTGTAACTACTTTTATAATGTATGCCAAGACAGTGTGCCCATCTGAAAAATACAAAGATAACCCATCCGAAAAATACAGATATATCCACATACTACACCATGGACAAAATTCTGAAATTACCTTCCTATGGCATATGACACCTTTCCTGTGACTACCCTCTGAAACATCAAATGAATCAAAGTTTTGCACTGCAATTTTGTGAAGACCCTAGCTGGGTATTTATAGTAGTTCGACCCACATATTAATCCGACATGACAATGTGAAGAGATGTGTCTATTCATGCAAGCCAACATGATCTTCCTTTTTTATTGTTTGGAGGCTAACTTCTTCAAGAGGGATTGTGCTTGTCTTTGGAGGGATTTTAGACATTTCTATAGACTTGTATACATTAAACATAGGCTCAAGAAGAGATATTCATACATGACATTGACTCTTTGACTCAATAATAAATCCCAAGGCTCTCAATGGAAGCCACTAACAAATAAAATCACTTGCTTATGAAATACATGAAGTAATGTTTACAATAATAATTTTATTTCTTTTATTTCATCATTTACAAATATCATGTCATTATGAAGACTGAACCTTGTTACATTTTACAACAACTAATGCAAACTGGAAGATGTCATGATAAAAGACCATCACAAAGGTTATTTGATATAAGTGTTCATTTCTTATTTTTGAACAAATATTTGGATGGGCTTATGCAAGACTGCCAAAAGGAAGAACTGTGGATGTCTTCCTAGAGGACCATGTAGAAGGATGTAAGATCCTTCCGAAGAAAATGGTATGAAGAAGGCAGCATGAGATGAAGCAAGGCTAGATGTAGACTGATGGATCACTTTCTGATAAAATGAATGATGACATGACTGACTCATAAATTAAAGTGATGGATGGTTTGTACCCTATGAAGAAGTCCCAAAAGATGAAGAATCTGTAACAAAGAAGAAATTCATGACATTGAAGGAAGGAATTCTTCAAGAAGTTGATTATCCCATCATCTTCAACTGAGGAGCTATTGTAGGTCCCTAATTAAGAGGGAGTCTAGAAACAAGTTCCATACTTAGAAGAAACTTGGAAATTCTTAAGCCAAGAGGGCTCTTAGGTACATTCCATCTGTAGGAATGAGTACATTCCTTTACTGGAATTGACATGTTCTCCCTAATTAAGAGGGAGAGATAGACACATCATTCTTGTCTTCACCTGGGAAGACAAAATGGAGGATTGGGTAAAAATATGGCATTTGATGCTCTTTGAGTATGAGATAGGGCATCCAAGATAAGAGTAGTCATAGAGTACCAATATTATTTGAGCACTGGATATCCATGATAAGAATAGTCCAAAGTAGTTCATACACTATGAACACCCGGGTGGAGTATGTACCTTGAGAGACAATGATGATAGTGTCTATAAATCATTGGTCTCACCAACATTGTGCTCTGATCTAGTGGAGAGATAGAGTTGTTATTCAAGGCCTTTCTATGTGACAATGCTAGTTGATATGATGTTATACATATGGGTTACTAATCTGATTCCTCTTATGAGAAATCCTTTAGACTGAGAATGGCCAAGTACCATTATGAATACCTCCCTAGTTAAGAGGGAGTGTTGAAAAATGTAACTAGGTTTGGTCTTCATAATGACATGTAATTGTGATTTTTGTAAATGATGAAAAGAAGAAAAATAAAATTATTATAATACTTGCTTCATGGGTTTCATGAGCAAGATATTTTATTTTTATATGGCTCCCATTGAGAGCCTTTAGGATTTGTCAAAAGAGTCAATGCCATGAAGAACCCTTCTTGGGCATGTTATAGATGTATTGAAGTCTATAGGATTATCTAATTGCCCTCCAAGACAAGCACATATTTCTCATCTTCAATTCGGCCTCAAGATGAGGTAAATACTCATGCCGGCTCACTTATGTTGGAGAAACATCCCTTCAATAGATCATGTTGAATTATTTATGTAGACAAAAAACTATATATATGTGTGTGTATGATCTTCGCATTTTCATAGTCAGAATTTCGAACATCTCTCTTTAAGTCGGGTGAACAGTCCAGTGACAGATTCGGATCACAGTTCAGATGTCAAAGAAGGAACTCAGATAGATAAGGAAGGGACAATGAGCATCCTTGTTTTGGATAATCATAGAAACAAAAGTTTAGATTTCTGAGTGAAGATCTCGTTGCTACAATAGAGGAACACAATTCGGACAAGGGTATATATACCACAGTTCGATGCTATGTAGATACCACCATTTGGTGATACTTTTGTGCTATGAAGGAGATATTGTTCAGTAATACATCACAGTGTTTTGGTGCTACTATAGTGATGACATTACAGTAATGTGTTTCGGTGCCATCTCAAGTATGTCTCTAGTTAGTTGTTATCACAATATGCTCAGATAGAAGATGATCTCAGTGCTAAGAAGGTCAAAGCGGAAGAGAAGTCAAGATGAAGAAAAAATAAGAAAATTAACAGTTAAGAGAACTAGTGTCTTGGTCTTGGAGAGGAAAATAGGTCAAGGGTCTTGTTCTTGGTATTCGTCAATTGGAATCTCTATAAGAAGAATTTGTGTGGGTTTTCCTCTCAAAGAGTGAGAGGTTTTGGCCCTGGCTCATAGCCTACATTTTGTGTCTTTTTTCTATCTTATTTATGCATTGGTAGTTGTTTGATGAAGAAGAACAATAATAATCTAAGCAAGAAGAAGATCCTAATATAAAGTTGTGAAAAACACTCACAAGAAGTTACTAATTAAAGATAAATCACCTAACTATCGATGCCCTAGATTTCTCAACACTCCCTTTATTCCAAGGTTTACTCTTAATTTAAATAATTTGATTCTAAATCCCCACTTATGACATGGTATTAATTAATGTTCACCATGGTATGGTTTTCAGCTCTTAATTATATTTCAACTTTCTATTTTTGATTCCAAGGGTACCAAGTCAGTCGTGCCCTTCAAGAATTTCCCTTTGAAGTTCCAAGGGTGTCACACAAATTTGTTTCTTCTTGATGCCAAGTGTGCCAAGTCAATCATGCCCTTCAAGAACTTCCATTTAACATTCCAAGGGTTCCACACTAATTTCCCTTCAGGCATCCTGTGACTACGAAGGGGAAAATTTGGGTGTGACAACCAAGGGCACTATCATCTCTTATGCCCCCCCTTTATAATGAGACTAATGGTGTCGGGGATCAAGGAATTTGGCTTGATGCATGCCCCTCAGTAAATCCTCATGAGTGACCCAATCCAAGATTCGTCTGCATGGCATCATGATCTTCAAGGCAAAGGTATTCCGACATGTTCCAGCCAAATTCATAATGAGAGTGCTAATGGTAAAATCAGGGACATTGACCCACCCCTCCAATGAAGTTCCATCTATTTGTATAGCCCTATCACCCATATGTGAGTTGTTCAGCTAAGCAACAAACTTGTGTTTACATCCATTAACATGTCATTAGAAATCATAGAATAATATTAACTTGGACTTTACATTTTTAGATAATAGTATGTAATTTAAACAAACCAGAGGTCATTGAATCATCAAATGCAAGTGCATCCGGGTGATATCATTCATAATATGTGTTCATAATGTTAGTCATTGATATAATTGTGTATGCTAAATCATCACATGACATAATCATCACTAATTATAAGCAAGAAGCTAATGTAAACAGGACAACATAATGAAACCATCACATGATTATACATAGTCATCAAACAAATCCATCACGACCATTATCATCATGACATCAAACTGACATATCACAATTATTATCACCTCCACTAATAGTAAAAGACAAATAACTAAGATCCTCGATCTAGGGTATTTAAAGAATAATGTATGGTCCCAAAGGCCATATCTAGGAAAATATAATTTCAAGGTCAGTTAACCAGAGCATGGCACTACACCTTTGAAGGCCTATTTGACACCATAAATAATCAACTTGGGGGTTGGGACTTTGTGAAAATATCTCCCAACTTCCCAAAGTTATTCTACACTTTGAGAGTATTCTAACAGTTGAAGATTGCCTCATTTGGAGTTTGTATGTGAAACATATGCCTCTCACAAGTATTTCCCACCATCGTATTGAGTGGATGTCATGCTAGCATCCATTACTTGCACATGTGGAGCTAGTCATGTGTAAAAATTTCAAGTAGATCCTAGAGGGTGCAAAACCCTAACATTAATTGGGGGTTGAGACATAAAAAAAACCTAATATTGACCCTAGACAACTATTATGCTATGTTAAATACTAGGTTTTTAGGAAGGGAAGTGCTTTCATTATTATTGTATTGTGTATTGTTCGATATTTGATAAAATCATTTGGGAGTGGGATATTTAAGTAGAAAAAAGGAAGTAGAAGATCTTATAGTATCCCTATTGGCCATAATGTTGATGGAAACAACATAGTGAGTGTCTCTTTCTTTATATTTTGCATTTCTTAACTAAGAGGGAAAAGGCAAAGCATAGGCCTCACCTTCTAGTTAGGTTTTTCTCATATCAGGTTTTATCATAGTACATATTGTGTTTATTATATGGATGGTATGTTATTTTATTTGCCTAACTTATTTAATTTCAATTTTAGGTATTTCAACATTTTCATGCATTAAATAGTAACATTAAATATTAATCTTACGTAAAGCGTTGCAAAATTTTAGATTGTAGAAACTTATAGGATCTATTGTGATGAATTGTTCTAACATCATTCGTGGCAATTTATGGATTGTATTGGTCTAAGAGAAGTTGTCTTTAGGATTTTTGTGGGAAATTTCATAATCTCGAAATTGGCATAAAGTTTGAAAACCCTACCCATGATAAATGAGTATAGTGATAATCCTTTGGATGAGTCAAAAGAAATGTTTTTAAATATGGAAGCACAATTCACTAACATCTCTCACAACATGGCCATTCTCATGGCAACTCTAGATGACAATTTCAAACCTTTTAGGGAGTTTGGTATCTCTAATGCAGAAGTTGGATTTAAAAAGAAATATGGAGACAAAAAAGACCCAATAAGGGAGTAAAAAAAAGAGTTGAGGACAAAGAGACCAAGTTTCAATGCCACCACTTATTCCCAAGATCTATTTAAAGTGGAAGTGAAAGTGAACATTAAACCCTGCAATGATGAGATTGATGCTATCAAGTTTAATCAATGGTTGCAATAGTTGGAAGTTTATTTTAGTTTTCATAACATAACAATAGAGCATAATATTACAAAAGGTAAAGGTTCATGCCCAAAATTGTGGGAAATTCACATGAATACATTTAGGTTGGAGGTGATCCCCTATGTGTTTAAAACCCTCATTAAGTCCTATTTCTACCATATTGGGTGCAAAGAGGATCAAGGGATCCATTAGAATTACTTTTGGTAAAATAAAGGATAGAGTGTCAATGAGTACACCATTGAGTTCAAAAAATAGTCATTATGTTGGGTATATCTCCCAAGAACCTAGATATACTTCTCAAGCATTTGGGTGGTCTACACAATCATTTACAAAGCGAAGTGATGCTCTTTAAACCTAGGATGGTTAATGAGACCTACGTGCAAGCACACTATCTAGAGAACATGAGTAAGAATAAAGGTCAACCTAGTGGTTCTAAATATAAATATCAGCAAGATGCTTCCAAGGCAAGAAAGAAGTGGAAAGGAAAGGACAAGAAAACAACAACCACTACAAATTTACTGAAAAACATAAACAACCATTATAAAAATTGTAATATTGACGGTTGTTGTTAGAATATACATTCAAAGTTGAATCCAAATAACAATAAGAAGGATGGTGAGAAGAAGAACACACTAGTCATGGATTTAGGCAACTGGGTAGAAAACAACTCAAACATAGATGAAAAGATTGCCTACACTACAACATGGTAGGGGGTGAATTTGAGTAGCTTCCATCCCAATGAAGAGAAGGAGTTGAATAAATTATTCCATTTTAAGATCTAGGTCAAGAAGACAAAGGAAAAAACGTTATTTAATTTTGGTTTGTAATCCAACCTAATAGTAAAATATTTGATCATCAAACTTGGATTGGAAGTTCATGATTGTCCTCACCCAAATAAATTGGGATGGGTAAATGAGGATGGAGAGATCAAGGCCACTAAGAAGTGTAAGATCATATTCACTATAACTGTAAACTATGTTTATGAAATAGAGGTAGGTGTAGTACCACTTGAATTGTGTGGTGTAGTGTTTGGAGGCTGCTATATGTACATGAGGTCTGTAATCTTCATGAGGAGAGAAAATTTGTTCCACAAAATAAAGAATGTGAAGTCCTTCATCATCAATACTAAGATATCTTTGGTAAGTGTTAACCAAGGGAAGCATTTGATAAGTATAATTAGGAAATTTTTATTACTTTTCTTAAGAGAGAATCATCTAGGAGATGAACCCGTAAAAGTAAAGACGTCTCCGGAGGCATGTACTAAACTAGTTAGAGAGATTTTTTAGACATACAAAGAAGTGTTTTGGGAGCCTAAATGATTGACACCTAAGGGAAGTGGATCATGAGATACAATTGTTTCCTGGCTCCCTATTTCCAAGCATTAGGATTTACAAAAAATCCATTCTAGAAGCAAATGAAGTGAAGAAATGATTGTAGTAGTTATTGGAGTAAGGAGTAATTTGACCAAGCATCTCACTTTTTGGTCCTCTTATCATCATACTACCCCATGTAGTACGTAAGAAATATGGAACTTGGATAATGTGTATCAACTATAAAGCTTTGAACAAGGTCACATTTGATAATTGATACCCTCTACCTAAGATCTATGACTTGCTAGATTAGTTGTAGTAATGAAGTGTTACACAAGGTTAGATCTCAAATCATGATACCACTAATTATGAGCTAAAGGAGAAGACACTGAAGATCACCTTTAAGAAAAGGTAAGGCATATACATATGGATGGAAATGCCTTTTGGTTTATGTAATGCACCACCTACTTCTATATGTTTGATGAATGATGTATTGTGTCCTTTTCTAGATTCATTTATAGTAGTGTACTTAGATGATATATTGTTTTATAGATTTACCTAGGAAGAGCATATCTCACATCTCATGTAGGAATTAGAGACTTAGAAAATGCATTTAATTTCAGTAAACCTTAATAAATATGAATGTTCTCAACAATAATTGGTTTATTTCAGGTATGTGATTGCTGGAGGGGAACTCAACATAGAACCCCAAGAGATGGAATCCATCCTTAAGTGGCTAACTCCAACTAATGTCACAAAAGTTGGGAGCTTTATTGGGACAACAAAATGCCTATGGAAATTTATAACATCTTTTTTAGCTATGGTTGCATCACTCCATGCCATAAGAAGTAAATTTAAGGGTTTATAATGGGAAAATCATCAATAGAAAGACATTGATGGAATAAATTGAAAGGTCAGACAATGATGTAGGAGCATCTCTCCATCCTTTTGTTTTCTTAAAAAAAATTTTCCGATGTAAATATATTCTACAATTTTCTTACGTGTCCCTTAAGGGTCAACTATACCTAATGTTGTTTTTATGTTTGTAGATACCTTTCATGGGGAAATTATTCTAGTTGTTAATATAGGAATTCTATAAAAGATTCCAGTTGTCGATTTCAGAGAAGTTTCTATTAGCAACGCATTTGTGTTTTTTTGAAATATATTCCTTTTTCCTTATTGTAGATATACACATGCCCGAAGACTTTATGATGGCGAAGGCCTAAGAAAAGAATGGAATATTTTTTTTTATGCCCTAAATGGTTAATTGATTGTTATATTGTTGCTCAAATTCTTGATTAGGCTAGCTTTTGTGGTTTATCTCTTTGAGTTATAAAGTTCTACACCTTAAGTAAATTTGAGTTCTATTGAAGTGAACTCAGGGTTGAAGATCATCTCTTTACTAGTCACTGAATCATGATAAGTCTTCATACAAAAATGATTTGGGCTTGCATTCAAAGGATTGTACGAGAATTTGCATGTTGAAATCCCCTGGTGCAGGATATTTGTTAAAATGAGTCGAAGTATCTTGTTGAATGCAAAGAAAAACCATGTGGTAGGAATGAACATGATTAACACATAGTTCCAAACTTATAGGCTAAGAATCAAAGTGGTGGGCTAATAGTCATAGATCGACCCTTCAAACCCTTTTCATTCCTTAGAGTTTGCGTAGACCGAGTCTTGACCTAACACAATGGGTCCTGCTTGATAGTCATAAGTTAGGAGTAGTTGGGTGTGAGAACTTGGCGAATAGGAGGAAACCCCAACCCCCAACCTAGTCTGAGGTCTGACCCCTCTACTTGCACAGAATATTGGTACAATCGGGAGTGATGTCATGTCAACGAATAGAGAAAAGGCTTTGAACCCTGACCTGCCTTGGGAACTAAGCATGGACCACTCCAATTGAAGTTTTTTTTAATTCTTAAGGGAATAAAGAGGGCCCATAAAAGGACTTTCCACTTGGGAAGCGTGAAACGAAGAATGCTTGTAGGTATTCCATTCTCTTATGTTGTGGGTATTTTTCAAAGAAAAAGATTGACCACTCTTTCACTACATCATAGTGGTATTAGAGCTTTTAAGCTCTGTAAAGCCTGTGGTAATATAATTGGAGAAGTTGTTAAGAATTGTGCTACTAGTATGCCACCAAGGAGAGGAAGCTGAGAAGGGTGTGGAATGGATGAAGACCTAAGATTGGAATTGAGGCATATCTAGGAAAGAATGGAGGTCGTGGAAATTACTCAAAGACAAGAGCCTGATGCGAGAGACATCAGGGAGAGTGAGGACACAAGTTTTGAGGAAGAGGTGGAAAGAACTCTAGGAAGAGAGTAGCCAAATGAACAACTGATTAAGTTGGTCACCAAGGTCAGGTCCAAACCAAATATGGAAGTTCCACTATATGATGGAAACCTAAATTTGGAGGGGTTTTTGGATTGGATCAACACTCTAGAAAAGTATTTTGATTATGAGGATGTTGAGGAGGACTAGAAGGTCAAGTATGTTGTGACTAGATTAAGAGGACATGCAACACTATGGTGGGATGAGTTACAGGTAGATCAAAGAAAAAAAAGGAAAATCAAAGATTAAAAGCTAAGATAGAATGGTGGCTAAATTCAAGAGTGAGTTCATGCCCAAGGATTACCAGCTGAATTTGTTTAGGAAACTACAAAATTTGAAGCAGAAGTCCAAGATAGTGAAAGAATACACAAAGGAATTCTACGTGAATTCTACAAGCTGAATATAAGAGAAGGTCACATCAAGGAAGATGTGGAGAAGGTGGATAAACACATAAATGGCCTAAGGCGTGAAATCTAAGATGAAATTGGCCTCTTACCCTTGAAGACTATGGAGGACGCCTACCAAGAATCATTGAGGGTAGAAGAAAATTTGACTAGGAAACAAATCCACGAAGAAGGGGAAGGAGTCTAGCTAGAGGGAAAGCATTTCCCAATAGGGAAGAGTTTAAACCCCGAGAGAGGAAGCAAGGAGATCAAGTAGTCAATCTACAAAGGGAGGATATTCAAGAGGGAAAATATTTTTCCTAAGAGGTGGAGGCATAGAAAGAGAGGTTAGATATGTGGAAATACAAGCCCTATGTCATGGAACTATCCTGAAAATAAATTAGCTAGTCCAAGAGGAGCGCACATTGAAAAATCCAGGGATGAGTGATGACAACTTAGATGCTTTGATACAACAAAGCTGCATATTTAAAAAATTAACATGTGGACCTGTGGGTTATGGGCCCACGTATACATCAGAAGCATTATAATTTGCGGACTTCACAACGAAACCCGACCAACCAACCAACAATGAACAGTCTTGATGGTTGGAACTCAATGACGTTTTAATCCCGTTGTATAAACCCTTATCGCGTTCGAGTCAAATGCTAACCTGCATGCACTTTCGGAAGTGATTTGTGTCCGATTACCATTAAATGGATGGTCTGATCATTCTGAAACTTAAACTCTTTTTAATGAGTCTATCGGGTCTACTAGTCGAGGTAACTTGCTTACAAGTTTCCATGCGATCACTGTAGATCTTCTTCCATTGGACGGTTATCACATCGTCTGCTTGCCATCTAGCCTAGACAATCTGCACTGTCAATGTGACCCCGCTCAATCCAACGGATATCGCGAAATCTCGCGCTCCAACTAGCACGACGATTAATACTCTGAAAGCATGCACGAAAAGTTGTTTTCCTGTGCTACGTGTCAACCACTAAGGTTAGTCATGTATAATTTAGAAATACAACTTCCCACCTTTAGGGCGCGTGAGATACCACTTCCCATCTTTGGAAACTACCCACGTGCTTAATACACAACTTAAAGAAACTTGACTTAATAAAGGGTTAGCACTTAATCTCCACCATTCCTCAAACCTTTAGTGCATTAAATCTCTGTCGTCGATCCTCCATTTCCAACGATGCGACCTAATCTCCACTGCCCATTCACCTTCGCTATCTCTTTATAATCCTTTAGGAAGTTGGGAAAAGCTTGCGTCCTCCACTATAGAATATAGTTCTCAATCTTCCTCTGTTTACTGTGAAAACCAATTGCGCTCACTTCCACTGATCTCTCCATCCATTCAAAAGGAAAATCCTGATCTCTACATGCCTATACACAGGTTTTATTAGACAATTAGATGCTAATCCTATAAAGGAAATTCCACCAGTCATTCATGCTATTCAACACAAAAGTTCCACAGTATTTCTCAGATTCATAGTCAACGCACCATAAGGCTATTAAGACACATACATACACAAATTCCCACACATGATATATGTACAAATACACACTGTTTTGGTATTATTATAAGATATTTACAAGGAAAATAGTCACATTTTTTCAGTTCTTTTTCATAAAATCCATGTACTGCTCTTCCTAACTCCTCACTCTTGCTCTTACTATCCTCTAGCTCTCTAACCCCTAGCTAGCCTCTAGCTAACCTTTCGAATTATTCAAAAGATCAAAATTTATACAAAAATGGATTCATGAACCAATTTAGTTCAGATCCAACAATCTCTCACTCTCTCCCAAAGTATCTCTCTAGCTCCACTCTTCTCTCAAACAGAAACCTAAATTAATCATTTACATCCCTCAAATCCTCACTCTTCCTAGGATTACTCAATTGTCTCTAAGATATCTACATTCACTACATATTCTCCATAAATGAACTTACAATTAAAATCCACTCAACTCTACTCAACTTAGGAAAATAAATAAAATGATTAAGGGAACCCACTCCCTTTAGTAAATGTGAACTAAGACTCGTGGATCTTATAAGTTTTGAAGAATTCTCTTGCATCAGACTCCCTAGGTTGAAATAATTCATGGACTCCTGTTCATGAGTCTTCCCACTTCCTCTGTTGTAAACTTCATCAGATTTAATCTTCCAATTGGTTGTCTAACCTCTTCCAATTGCAGGTGCATTTACTGCCTTCTTTCTTTCTCTTGGATGCCAAACTCTGCGTTGTGGATGTCCTTTTGCTCTATTGTCATAAGCATCTCCTTTGCATAGTGTTTTGGTGCTGATATCCTGCATAAACAACTCTTGAAGCAACATAAATTTATGTTCCTTTGTTTGTTGCTGCCTTGTCATCATCGCAATAGAATTGAGCTCCAACTTCATGTACTTTCCACTGTCTTGTACCTGATTGTTCATCCTGATTTTTGACTCAATCACCAGCATCCTCTTCTGTCTATAAACCATTTTCTTTATGCTGTCCTGTATATCCTTCCATCTTTCCTTGAATTGTTGACTTTGACAATTCCTCATGCTCATCACCTTTGTAGTTTTCATAATCCACCTATCCAATATCTTGAGTATAATCCTCTCAATCTCAAAAGAAAATTGTTTCTTATTTGATACAAAAACATATAACCTTTCAACCACATAATTTCCTTCAATTGCAAATATTTTAGTTATTGAAACTTGTTTAATTTCCTCCATATTCCTATTAAATTTAACTGAACTCTCCATCCCAATTTTCAATTGCAAATTCAAAATAAATTCTCTTTGGATTAAAAACAAAATTTGTTTGTGGGATGTACTTTCACATCCTCCATAATTTTCTTTCTCTTCTGCAATGACTTGTTTAAGAGCTATGCCAACTCTCCTTCCTTCATCGATATCTTTTGAGTCAACTAGTTTCTTACTCTCATCTTGTTGTTTCCATAAGGAAAACTCTCTTTCTGCAATTCTGGAACTTACATACTCCTTCATGTTTACTTGTGCAAACATATCTCCAAGAGCAATTTGTCCTTCATCCTAAAATCCATATTCATCAATTAATAATTCAAAATCAGAAAATACATTACATGTTCCATTAATTCTACTCTATAATTTCTCTGATTTGTCATCCTCTTGATATGCATATGACATGCCAAACTTGTCATGTTGTCTTGTCTTAAAAAAGTCTTCTTTGTCTTCACTTTGTTCTGAATGTTGTCTAATTTCCAAATTCTGTTCTCTACTCCTCTCTTTGCCCTTCCTTCCTTTCACACTTCTTTTCATTCTTCCTGTTTCTTCCTTACAAATCTATAAGCCACTAAGTTGCCTTTTCCATTCCTCTTTCTTTTCAATCAAAATCTGCCAATCTATGATTTTAGAACCTAAAGTTCTCTTTGTTTCTACACAAGAAACAAAATCACCATATACAATAGATTTTCCATTCCACTGTAAATTCCCTTTTACAACAATAAAAATTACTATCAAAACCATGAATATCACATTCCATTGAACTCCTTTGTTTCTTATTGCAATTGCATAGTTCACGAAAGCATCCGTGCCTTCATCCTCTGAGATTGTCTGTCTCTTTCCAAGTTGTTGATTACATTCACCCTTACTCTTTTTGCAAGTTGTACAAATAACATTGTCTTCAATTTTTCTGTTGTGCCTTAGTCTCTACGAACCTCCCTTTAAGTTCTTGATTGTCCTCTTTTCCTTTCTTCTTCACATCCTTTTTTGGACTAACTGTTCCTCCTTGGGCTGAATTCTCTTTATAAATCTGTTATGAAATCGGCTCACAAAAAGATAGAAAAGATAGATCAACACCTTATAATTCAGCCTCTTCGAGGGGGAAACCTCCTTTACATTACACAAATGAATGATTCTTTGATGATTCAAATGAAAAAACCTCCTTTCTATATATAGGAGCCTTAGGATTCACAATATAACCCAGCCGACCTAACGATAATAATATAAAGGCACAAAAATAACAATAGATGGATTCTATGGGGCACAGTAATAACAATATGGGGACAATAGGGCACAACAATATTAATAAGGGATACAACTACAATAGTATTGGGGTAATCACTAGTATTATAGGGACCTAACATGCCCCTCTCCTTCAAAAAAGTGTTGTCCTCAACGCTTGAGTAGTTCTGGATGCTTCTGTATTAAATTCTCATCCTCCCATGTGGAATCTTCAACGGATAAGTTCTCCACTTGATAAGATACTCCGAAATTGATCGATTTCGTAGCTGTCGAGTTCTTGTTTCTGTGACTGCTTCTGGTTCCAATATAATTTTTTCCTTCCTCGTCAAGTTCTGGCAATATTGTTTGAACTGGGAGCTTGTCGTCTATAACCTTCTTTAAACATGAAACATGGAAAACTGGGTGCAATCGAGAAGCTGCAGGAAGCTCAATATTTTGTATTGCCATAGTACCAATGTTTTGCAACACCCCTTATGACCCATAAAATACTTTGGTGATTAATTTATTATCCTTCTTAGCTTGCTGAGGGACATTTGTTTATTATGGTTGTAGCCGTAGGAATTACCCAATCCACCTACATTTTTTTTTTTTTTTTTCCAAAACTTTTTTTCCCTTTTTTTTTCCCCCCCACTGTGATGTTGATCTGCCTGTTGTTTCATTCTATTCTGTGCCAACACGAGGTTATCCTTTAAGACTTGGAGGACTTGTTGTTGATGCTCGTTGTGATGTTCCACTGCTTGAACCTTAGAATTTTCTCTTAAATATGATGTGATGGATGGTGGCTGATATCCATAAATTAACATAAATGGGGTCATTTTTGTTGCTGTATAGAAGGAAGTGTTACACCACCATTCAACCAAAGGCAACCATTTGACCCATTGTGTCTGTTTATCAGATACAAAGCAACGAAGATATCCTTCCAAACATTTGTTTGCTATCTCAGTTTTCCCATCAGATTGAGGATGATAAGATGAGCAATGAGCTAACTGAGTATCGAGACAAGAAAATAATTATGTCCAAAAATTTCCAGTGAAAATGGGATCTCTATCACTTAGAATAATATTTGGGTTTCCATGTAGCTTTTGAATTGTTTCCGTAAATGCAGTAGAAACCGTACTGGATTTAAATGGATGTGATAATGCACAAAAGTGTGCATACTTGGTAAGTCTATCAACTACCACGATGATGACACTCTTTCCCTCAGACTTGGGTAAACATGTGATAAAATCCATTGAAACCTCCTCCCAACGTTGGCTTGGAATGGATAAACGGTTGTAATAGACCAAGGGTCTCTTAATTGTTCACTTTATTTTTTTTGGCAAACCAAAAGATTTCTTTTTTGGGCCCCCCCACAAACTTTTGGAATATCCGCCCCCTGATTTTAAAGGCCATCCCAAAAAAATCATTCTTAACCCTGTTGGTAAGTTTTAAAAAATCCAAAGTGCCCTCCTAAGGGAGAAATGTGCAATTCCATAAGAATATTTTGCTTGAGTTGGGAATTCTTATAGAGGTATAAGCGATCTTTGTACCATAACGAATCATTTTTCCAGCTAAATGTATCAGATGTACTAGAATCTTGTTGTAAATTTCGAATAAGTTCCCACACTACTTCATCATTCCTCCATTCCTCCCCTGCTTCATTTATCCAATTTGGTTGGATAATAGAAATGGTACACAACAATGCTTCCACATCCTTATCCTTTCTTGAGAGTGCATCTGCCAGCACATTTTGCTTCCCTTTTTTGTAGATGATTTCAAAGTCATAACCCAACATCTTTGTGACCCACATTTGTTGCTCTTCAGAGGATAATCTTTTTTCTAAAAAGTATTTAAGGCTATCACGATCTGTTTTTACCTTGAAGTGTCTTCCCATTAGGTAGGGTTTCCATTTCTTAAGTGCATGTAGTATTGCCAACATTTCCTTCTCATAAATAGCTTTGTGTAAAAACTTTCCCTTGATTGGATGGCTTTCAAAAGCAATGGGTCTTTCATCTTGCATTAAAACAACACCAATTCCATTTCCTGAAGCATCACATTCCACAATAAAGGTTTTTGTGAAGTCTGATATAGCTAAGACCGGTGCTTGGTACATTGCCTCTTTAAGATGTTTGAAGGCCTTTGTTGCTTCTGGAGTCAATGAAAATGCATATTTCTTCAATAATGTTGTTAGAGTTGCTGCTATTCTCCCATAATTATTAAAAAACTTGCGATAGTACCCTGTCAACCAAAGAAATCCTCGCAGATGCTTTATGGATGTGGGGATTTTCCATTCCTTAATGGCTTTAATTTTGCTAGGGTCTACCTTAACTCCTTGATGACATACAATATGACCCAAATATTCCACCTCTTGTACTCCAAAAAAACATTTGGATCTTTTTGCATATAATTGCTTCTCCTCTAATAGTTGTAGCACCCTGTTAACATGTTCAACATGATCCTTCCAAGAATTGTTGTAGATTAGTATATCATCAAAAAAT